>VZRR01005182.1:0-18544 GCA_013398015.1 Oreocharis arfaki | reverse complement strand
CCTGCCCCCCCCCACGGCCCTCCATCATCCAGATGCTCTTTACAAGGAAAAAGATGTAAATTACGCCATGGACAAATGGATTTACAGCTGAACTGGACGCATCTGGGCAATGTGACCAGTCCATGGAAGTCAAACCGGTGACAATCCGGGGGGATTTTAAGTTGGATACTTGCAGATTTCGTTTTCCAGAAACTAAAATTTTTTTGGGCACTTCTGGCTTAAGTGTTTCCCTGTTGGAAGAGGTCAATCAGCCTTTTTAATGACCAGATTATCTAAGAAAAGGAAAAACTATCAGCATTCCCTGAACACCTCCATCGTTTCCATATCCATCTGCGATCAGGGACCGATGGACAGCAGCCTGCGTGCCCAGGCTCTGGATGATCCTTGAGGTCCCTTCCAAGCCGAACCGTTCTGGGATTCCACGACGGTTCTGTGATCTTTCCCCGTTATTTATTTTGCGTCGTGTCCTTCTCTCTGCTCCCAGCAGATGGCGCCGCCGGCGTTTAAAAGAGGTGGAAGTGCTCTGGGACATGGATCAGCCCGGCCGCTCACTGAGTTGTTTTTAAAACTAAAAAGACACTGTTCTGCAATAATGTGTGATGAAGATTCAGTGTTAATGTTCCACGTGGGCATGTGGGAAGCAGAAAGCGATTCCCTGAAGATCTCATTTCCCTGCATTGCAGATATTTTGTTGCTTACAGGAATAACACCTTCCCATCTGAAACTCTTTGGATTCCAAAGTGAACTGGCCGTGATTTGGGCTTCCAGGCAGAGGGAATGTGAATTTGGGAAAGTGATGGGGAGACAGAGAACTGCAGCAGTGCATGTGTGCAGGGAGAGCTGGGGGTAGGAATTTTAGACAAATTCCTCTTACCTGGGTGCAGTGCCTTCAGGATCCTCTCTTGGTCAGAGGTTATCTAACTGTGGTTCCTTACAGCACCCAGCTCTGAGCGCCTCAAGATCCCGGGATTCTGGGATTCCACCTGCTGCACCACATGTGGCAAAACTGCCCTTAATACAATGTCTCTGCATGGCTGGAGCTTCTTATCCTCCATTTATAGCATGCAATGATTCCGTACAGAGTTGTTTCAATTCCACACTCAGTTATGCTGGAAAGCAATTTGTTGGATTAAATTCACATTGGGGTAATTGTTTTTCCTCTCAAATTTAAATGATTTGCTAAAGGAATAATTTATAAACTACTCCAGGAATAAAAAGGGGAGTGTAAAAAATAGAGAGTTTATTATTAGTAAAGAATAATTCCTACATCTGTGAAATCATTAATTGGAAGCCTGTTCTCCTATAATCTGTCCTTGGGATGCTGTTTTTCTTTCCAGAAAAACCTTATGCAGAGGCAGGTAAGGCAAAACCTACCATTTCAGCTACAAGAGCCACCTGGCTTCACCTGGGCCACACAGGCTGTTCTTTTCCCAGGTTCCTCATTTAAAAGCTGGAATCTCTGGAGAGCCGGGATCTAAACGCTGGAGCTCAGCAGGTGGGAGCAGAGTCCAAGAGATGCCGCTGTGCTGGGAGCACTCAGAATCTGGACTGTAATGGATGGGGGGGTGTCGGGGGTGGCACCTGCAGAGGTAACCATGAGTCCCTGACCCTGGGAATGAGCTTCCCCAGGCACAGGGATGCCTCAAACAGAGCAGAGCAGGGAGGCTCTGCAATGGAACATGTCCGAGAAACTCTTGCACCCAGGCACCCCTCCAAGCCAGCGGTGGCTGCAGGTGACAGCCCTGGAGCCCCGGGGCTTGGCGCCTGGCTTTGGGCTGGGCTCTCGGCTCCCTCCTTCCTCCTGTCCCTCCTCCCTGCCTGAGGCAGGAGCTGCAGGGGCTCCGGGAGCCCTCTCCGCTGCGCCAGGGGCTACAGCCTTTTTCCTGCCTGCGCGGAACCAGCGGCTGCGGCGGAGCTCCGGCACCTGTAAGCGGGGTACCCTGGGGGAGTGGGCTGGGGGCTGCCTTTAGCTGGAGCTGGGCTGTTCTTGCCTCCCGGCTGGAGCTGGGAGCTGAGGGAAAGCTGCGAGAGCTTTGTTAGCAGCAGGTCTGTCCGTGTGTGTGAGCTGGAATGCTGGGTCCGCTGCCTGGGGGTGCCCTGATTTACTGTGTGGGGAGGCACAACACTGCCTGCACCGGGATCCTGCCTGCCAGGGACCTGCCTGCTGGAAACAACGCCCCTTGTGCTGCCCAAGTTGGTCCCGGGCTGGGCAAGGCTGGGATACAGGAGCAGTTCATGCAGTGGAGGGGGACGGGAGTGGCAGCAGGTGCCTCTGACCCTCTGGCGGTGGGGTTCCAGAGCTGGGGGACACACAGAGCCCCCCACCAGCTCCTGTGTTGCTGCTGCTCGCAGGGCCAATCCACCTGGGCCCAGAGCTGGACCGCTCTGCAGAGCTCCAGGATTGGGAAATAAGGAGCCTGCGGCTATTCTTTTTTCCTCAGTGACTAAGACAGGTTTACATCATTTTATTCTGCTTTTCTATCGGTAGCAGGTACCTCCAGTAGGAGAAAAGGATCTGGAGCCTGAAGTACCTCGTGTTAGCCTTTAAATCTGAACCACCCCAGGGGCTGCAAATTTTAAAATGCAGTGAGATCAGTTTGGGGTGTTTTGCTGGAAAAAAAGGGGGATTGAGTGTAACTGAGCAAAAGAGGAGCATTTCCTGAGGCTGGCAGGTAGGTACCTGTAAGATAGCACCTCATCCCAAAAAACTGGACCTGTGCTGCTGCTTTTTTCCAAATGGAAATCCTAGCAAGGGAAACTTACTTCCAGTCCTTGCTGTTTGGACAACCATGGGTTTCAGCTGCCACTTACTGAACAGAATTGGCTTTAACTGGAGTCAAACCAAGAGGTTTCCGAGGTAACCTCTCAGCATGTCAAACTCCTGACATCAATCAGAGGTACCTATCCGTGTTATCCAGGTGAGGCTTAGAATTCGGTGTTAATTAAAATCAAGTCACTGAGGCAGCAGTAAATGGAAATTCAAGAGCACCAAGAGGATTCAAATCCTTAGAGCAGCTCACAGAAAAAAAACCCAAAAAAATCAATGAGTATTTAAAGTCCCTGTGTGGATGTGGATGGTGATGTAAAAGGGAACAATCTTCTGAAGGAGGGTGCAGGGAGAGTTCAGCCCTTCCCCAGCTATTATCCTTCTAGAGAGGTGCCACTGTGCATTTAAACCTCCGCTATCACCTTCACAGACAGTTCTCATCCTGTGCAGCCTGCACGGTTACTTAAGACTAAAGATGTTGCCTCTGGGCAAATCGGCGTTGGGATGTGATGAAGTGTTAAGGATCCAGCCCCAACGTGCTGCACAGGGAGCTCACCTGTCCTGCCCTTGCACCAGGCACGCTGCTCTGCCTAATTTCTAGTCGGGCACAATCCAAAATGCCACAGCCCAGGAACCTGGGTGAGGGGTAAAATGCTCTTTGTTGTAACAAGCTATCAGTAATGATGCCTCGTGTGACCAGGTCACGGGCTGTTTGCTCTCGTGCCTGTCTCACAGAGGGCAGCGACACTTCCGTGCTAAAAGAGATGGAAACCAAACAATTCCATGGCTCTTGCTCATTTTTCACTCGAAGCAGAGGCATCACCTGCTGCAAAGAACCCCTGTGACGTGCTCTGTGCGTTGGCATTGGTTTGGTTTTCGTCTGGTCGTTCACTTTGCAGTAATTACAGGGTCCTCTGTGCCCCCCATTTTGGTGGGGGGACACAAACTAGACAGTGCTGTCTCGCTGTAGCTGGTGAATTAGCTCTCACTGGCTGGTGGGCTCCTAAAGCACTTATTTTGTTTGCCAATTCTGCCCTCCACTGGGACTATCTCACGATTGTCCCACTTTTCAGGTTGCTTTTTTTCCCCTACCTTTTTCCATCTTTTCCCCAATTACGCTCCTCAGTTTCAGTGCCCCAAATGGCAGGGCTGTCAGGGAGTGACTCATGAGCAGAGGCTGAATTGAAAGGTGCAATTTAGGAGGCTCATCTCCCATTAGTGGGGAATTTAGAGCTGCCAAAAGCCCGTCAGGGATCATTGATTTAGCTGTTCCTATAGACTAAACCCCGGCACTCACTGCTAAATGCTGCTAGAGCATCTCTCCAGGGAAAAAGCTGCAACCAGTCCAGATATTTCGTGGGGTCCCTGCCCAGTTTCCAGTGATGGATGGGAAACTGCTACTTAGAGACTGGATCCTGGGAGAACTTCAGTAATTTCCTACTGAAAGCTTTTAAAACAGGGACTTGCTTCCAGGATAAGGCAGCTAAAATCTTATTGCTTGCCAGGCTACTCAATAAAATGGCTTGCATAAGTGGGCCCAGGTGTGGAAATCTTACTTTAACCTGATTTCAGGGTACAGCTGGCTGAGATTTTAGTTAAAATTTTAAACAGCCTGTGACACATCAAATAGAAAAAAAAATACATTCAGAAGCTTAAAGGTTGACTGAGCATGAAGTAAAAAAAAATAAGAGTGTAATGGCAAGGAATAGGTAAGCAGCCTTGGCTCTAATGAAGCAGGGTGGAAATCATATCTATATATATACATATATAAATATATATACAGAGCAATAGCAAACTCGCTGTGAATGCCTCACCTGCCATTTGCAACTCCTGATTTACATTTGGGATTTGGCTTTGGAGCGAAATGTTTTCTATTCCCAGTGCAAGTGGATGAGTAATCTGCCACTAAGTCTTGTGTTTATTACAGCCATCCCGCTGATAGCCTTGTTCTTCATCATTTAAAGTTTGAGATGTTTTGAAAAGAAATACCTCGACAAACTGTTTTCTTTGGCGCCAGCTCAGACTATGCAGATAAACGACTCTGAGGGGAGGATAAGCAGTTTAAGCCCATTGAGAAGAGCTCTGTGTGCAACTCTGAGATTGGCACATCTCCCTGGGATTGCCCATTTCAAAATGAGAAATTTGATTCTCAAGGTGCCACTTGTTTTTCTTCATGAAAGTAAATGTCAGTAAGAAGAAATTATTTTATTGCAACTGGCTATTTTTAGAGTGTTTTTTTCTTCCACAGCTCTTTTCTCCTAGCTGAAAACCTGCTGGGATATTCGGGCTTGTTTGGAGATAAACCACTTGGAGGTATGTCATGTAAAATATCATGGAAATTCTGATGGATGAAAAAGTTAAATACTTGAGGAGTAAGTTCTATTATCTTAATCCACAAATATCCCCAGAGTGTGTACATGGCAGCTGAAGCCCTGCATGACCCAGACCCAACACCTCCTGCACCACTCCTTGTCCCATGCCTGAGCCCCAGGAATTGGGAATGGGGAGTTTGGTGTGGCTGCAGGCCGCTCTGGCTCTGGAGGAGGAGGAAAGATGAGCCCAGATTCCCATGGTCTGTGCGTGGGGTCCCTGTGGAACAGCGTTTTAGTTTTTTAGTCAGTGGCTCTTCCTGGTTCCCTGAGGCAGAGGATGATCCATAAATTTCTCTCTCCCTTACTTCTCAGACACTCACAAGACCAACATCCTGGTCTTTTTGCCATCCTTCAGGGGCTGCATTTTGCCCCTGGGACTTTGCCACTTTTCAGTAGACCAGGGATGGTTTTCCAAGGTTCCCTGTTGTTGTGCCGTTACTGATTACAGAGCTCAGGACGAGGGAAGAACAAATTTTTTAGCACTTCCTACATTAAATTTTCTTCTTCTACAACAACACGCTCCTGCTGTTCTTCCCATCTCTGAAGGTTCCTTATTTTTGTTTCACCCTCAGAGGATTCTGTGAGGATATTTCACTCATAAAAATCGAGATCACAAACCCAGAGGGTTGTGCACAGCGGTGAAGTAGTGGTGGCTGCTCCAGGGGATTTCCTCCATCTGCCCAATATATAAATAATTCCTTCACTTCATAATCAGCCTGAACTCTTACTTTAACAATGGGAAACTGATTTTCTGTATCCAGAGGTACGAGATTGTCCTGGTCAGGCTGTGAGATGTTGCACTGCTATTTGTCTACGGAGGCTGTGACCAGGATTCCAGCAGGGAATGAGCCTCATGTGTTTGGAAACCCAATGTGGGCCAGGGCCAGTTTTCACTCAGGGAGGCTCTCACTTTTATTCCTTTGCAGATTTTCTCTGATATATCAAATGAAGAAGGGAGGCCTTGCTCTTATCAAGTCACCACGTGGAAGCAAATTACTGTTATTTATCGTCTTATAACAATTAGGTATTGCATTATTTTTTCCCTTTTCCTAGATGATTTATGTTTCTGTCCTCTGTGCCTCTCTCAATTATTTATCACTGCTTGTTTTAGCCAGCAAGGACCCTGTGAAAACACAAGGCACTGGCTTAATTTCTCCTTCCAGCCAATCCTCCTCCCTCTCAGCTTCAGGATAATAAAAACCCGTGGAGCTTTTGCATTTCCTCTGATCTGCAGTGTTTGTGCAGCAACTTCCCTGTGTCTGCCACAGCCACAATTTCATTAGTGCGACTGGGATAAGACTCAGCTCCAGTTTTGCCTCGAGGCTGTTTACAACTTCTTGTTTACCAGTTATGGACAAAAATTATTCCAGAGATCATTACAGAAGAGATTGGAAGCCGCTGCTTCACAACATGGTGTCGGAAAAAGAGAGAAAACGCAAAATGTGTTTCCAAAATAATGATTATTCCTCCTGCTTTTAGTGCGATAAGGGACGGTCCTGTCATGGAATGACCAAGAACTCCTGCCTCGGACCATCAGAGACCCCTCGAAAAGCCAGACTCCAGCAGGTAAGGAAGGAAAGGCACCTCTGCCTGACCTGCTGGGGACAACACAGGGACAACTGGGACAGCTGGGCATGGGGACTGGGAATGTGGTGGGAGCCAAAAGCCACCCTCCCCGGGCCAGAGTGTCTACCTAAAGCAACTCCTCTTGGAAGCAAAGGATTATAGAAAAAAATTAGTAGATAATAATAATAACAATAACAATAATAATAATGTTGTGGGGAAGAGCAGCAAAGGGAGCAACAATAAGTCCAAGGGAGCAGGAAGAATGCTGGCTTTAAATGGAGTGAGACAGCATCTCCTGGGATTTATAAAGCACAGCTCCGAGTCTGGGATTAAAGGAATAGTGTAAACTTGTATTGTCAAAGATCTGTATTTGCATTCTGCCAGCGCTCCCCATCTTGAGCCCATGTTTGGGTGCAAGTGCACCAGTGCTGCTTCCTCAGGATCAGGAACCAGGAAAATTGGCATTAAAGCTCTTCCCACGGCGCTGACTCTGAGCTCTGGCTGGGGAAAGCATTTGACACATCAGGCATTTCAGTAAAAATACTTCCAGTAATTTTGAAAGCATGTTGAATGAAAACTGATAAAGGTAAAAAAGCCTTTGTGCATAAGGACAGCCCCACAGAATGTACAACTATTCCTATACTTGTTCAAACATAAAAGTAGCTAGTTTTTGGTGAGGGATTCCAGATTTTTGTCTCCCTGCCTCACTCTGCAGGCATTTAATGAGAATGTAAAATACAGACCCATTAAAACACTGCACTGCTGCTGATTTCCAAACAGGCACAAGAGACCAGAACGTGATGGGTTTTCACTGCTCTGCTTGTTCCAAACCTGAGGCACAGCAGTATAATTACTTTTTTTACTGCACTTGCTTCCTGAAAGTAAAACACTTGCAGAGGCTTTGCTGTTCATACAGGCTCATCAGGAGTTGGATACTTGTGCCTTAATTTAAATTGCATTTCTACTAAGGAATTTGAAGCGTCTTAAAAGCACGGGGCACTCATACTTTAATTTCATGCCTTTGCCACCAATTAATTTTGCTGCTCTTTTGTAAGGAGCATTCCACCCTCTGCTTCTTTAGGCATCTTCATCTGGGAGACAAAATAGATGTGGAAAAGAGTTTGGAGTGATGGTTCCAAGTCAAGTTAGCTGCCTGGAAATGAACCCAGCTCTCTTGTATCTCAGCATGTTTTAAACACGGTGTGGTCCTTCTCGATTGCAGACTTTGAGTTACGTAGCTTGCGAGCAGGGAATTAAATCAACCAACTGTACACAAACCCATCTCATGTTCATGAAATGGGAGCTGGATTTGGATGCATGCAGGCAGAAGGTTTGTGCCACTTCAGAAAGCTTTAATCCCTGTTTTTCAGTGATTAAATTAGTGATTTTTCAGTGACTGTTGCTCAGCCACCTCACCGCTGCCTGAGTGCATGCGAGCTTTACACTTATTTCAGCACACAGTGTACCCGAAGCAGATAATACTAATAATATAGAAAAAATAATAATATCCCATGGTAAATAACAATAATATCACACTCCTTCATATCAACTGCAAGCGGACTAAAATGACCTTTTTACAAATGTCTTTCAGGGCACATTAGAACACGAGGAAGAAAATGGACTCAAACTCTTCGCTGGATTGGCCTCAGGCGCCGAGTTACAACGGGACGTACAAGTACCTCTACTTGGAAGGCAACGTCTCCTACGTGGACTTCTACCTCCACCGGCCTTCCGTGGCCGCTGTCTTCATCACCTCCTACCTCCTCATCTTCCTCCTCTGCATGGCGGGCAACGGGGCGGTTTGTTTCATCATCCTGTGGAGCAAGCACATGCGCACGGTCACCAACCTGTTCATCCTGAACCTGGCCGTCAGTGACTTGCTGGTGGGGCTCTTCTGCATGCCCACCACCCTCCTGGACAACATCATTGCAGGTGGGCTGGGGCGCTCGCGGGGCGGGGAGAGCCGGGGGCGCAGGGGCTCTGCGGGCGTTCCGAGTCGCTGCAATCAGAGGTGAGGTCTAGTGGAAGCGGTTGGAGCTCCATGATCGTCAGGAGTCCCCTTCCAATCCGAACCACTCCGCGAGTCTGTCGTTCCATCAGGAAGAGGAAGATGAGAGCAAATGATTTTAAGCAGAGTCCTGCAGCGAGAAGGCGGCAATTCCAACTGCCTGTTTCCTTCCAGGATGGCCCTTTGGGAGCCTGGTGTGCAAAATGAGTGGAATGGTCCAAGGAATCTCTGTTTCTGCCTCTGTCTTCACTCTGGTTGCTATTGCTGTGGACAGGTAAGGTGATGCAGAGTCTGTAAACCATCACTCTCGTCTCCCCCTGGCCCCCTGACTGTGCTGAGCCCATTCATTAACCCTCCCAACACCACAATAAATCAGATGCATTTTGCTCCTAAGGCTGTTAAGCAGAATAATACGTGGCTAGGTCTAAAGAGCAATTTGCTCCTCCACTGGTATCTCTTAAAGATGGTGGAACAGGGATTATCCTGGCCCGCCTGAAGCTGTTTTTGTTTTCCTCAGCCATGAAGCTGGATAGCAGAGGTATTACTACCTGCCTTGGTTAAATGGAGCAGTACAGGCAGCAACTGACAGGGAGGATGAGGAGATGATTCCATCTCTGCTTGTTGAAAACCAGCCAATTTAGAATGTGTGTGTCTGCTTGCCTGGGTGATGAAGCATTCCTTAAACAGCTTCTCTGCCGCAGGTTCCGGTGCATTGTGCATCCATTCAAGCAGAAGCTGACCATTCCCACTGCCGTGGCCATCATCGCGGTCATCTGGATCCTGGCCGTGGCCATCATGTGTCCCTCGGCAGTCCTGCTGCAGGTGCAGGAGGAGAAACATTTCCGGGTGCTCCTGGGCTCTGGCAACGCCACCCGCCCGGTGTTCTGGTGCCGGGAGGAGTGGCCTGACCCGGGAATGAGGAAGATCTACACGACGGTTCTCTTTGCCAACATCTACCTGGCTCCCCTGTCACTCATCGTTATCATGTATGCCAGGATCAGCATTTCCCTCTCCCACACAGCCATGCCCGGGGCAGGGAAGCGCAGCCAGGAGCAGCGGCACAGCGTGTGGAAGAGGAAACAAAAAGCCATCAAAATGCTCATCGTTGTGACTTTGCTTTTCGCCCTGTCCTGGCTTCCCCTGTGGACTCTGATGCTGCTCTCGGACTACACCAGCCTTTCCGACCTCCAGCTGCAGCTCATCAACATCTACATTTATCCCTTTGCTCACTGGCTGGCCTTCTTCAACAGCAGCATCAACCCCATCATCTACGGGTTCTGCAACGAAAACTTCCGACGGGGCTTCCAGGCCGTCTTCGAGCTCCAGCTCTGCTCCAGGGCGCTCTGTTCCCAGCCAGGCCAAAGCAATGCCATCCTGCCAGCTGCCCGCCGCCAGGCGCCCCAGGATCAAGCCCCTCAAACAGTTACGGAGGAGGGGAAGCCAGTTAAGGAAGGAAACTGGGTGAGTAACCAGCAGGACTTGATCATGGATGATCTCGAAGAGCCCTGCAACGATGGGATCAAGTGAAGCAAGCTCTGGCTCTGTAAATCTCTCAGAGCAGCTGAAGCAGGGTTGCTCGGACAGTATTTGTGGTCACATTTTGGCCTGTGAGAAATCCCTTATCCTGTAACTCTCACGGACTGAAGTATTGGAGATACAGTCCGGAACCCACCAGCCCCTGGATTTTCTTGTGGTTGTGCTCACATTGCTTCTGCCTGGACATTGTGAACGCCAGCTGCATCCCGCCCGAATGACGAATTTAAACTTTTTCCATCACATTCCGTTTATTCCCCTTCGTTATTCCTGTCATATTCGTTATTATTGCAGCTAGAGACATAAATAGAGGTGGAAATTTGAGAAATAAAGGACAAAAAATGTTGTTTGGGGTATGTTTTTTGGGGAACTGAAATTGATTTTCCGGGGGATGTGAGTCACCCAAAAAAGACTGAAATTTCAATATGAACAGGAGAGGGAACGAGTGAGGGCCCATTGGATCTGACAAACCTCAGCAGGTAGGAGAGTGACAGTGGGAGCTCCTGGAGTGGGTGAGGAGTAAGATTTGTGCAAGGACCAGCAGAGGATCCCAAAACACTAACAGCTTGTTGTGTAAGGCCCTACAGGAGCCAAATCCCAGGTAAAGTCGTTCCCCAGGGCAGTTCTCCTTCGGGTAAATGGGAGTGACTTCCACATTGTGACATTCCGTACTATTCACTACTGATTACCTCAGTTTACCTCAAAATGTTCATTCTCTGCACTACAGACTACCTCAAATTTGCTCCAAAAATTTTCCCTGCCTCTCCACTACTTATTAACTAATTTTTACCTCACAATGGGCCTTTGACCTGGAGCACAACTCAGATTTAATGCCCAAGAGGAACATTTCTCCCCTAAGCAGACATCTTGTCTCACTCCATATCCAATTCAGCCAACACCGGATTAGTGCGTGGCTCTGAAATGAAAGACAGGAAAGCGGGGTTTTGCTGCGATTTGGGACACGGTGCTTCCCCCCTCCTCACGGGATCCCCGTGTTTGGCAGCGGGAGGCGGGAATGGGAGAGGCTCGCGCACTTCCCCACAAGCCCTCAGCACGCCCCTGAGGGCGGGGCGGGGCGGGGGCGGGGCTCGCCCCAGATGTCCAATCAGCGCTGCGATCGCCTCACCGCACCCGCCAATCCCGAGCCAACCGAGGGTATATAAAAGCCGGTGTCGTCGTCGGCTTTTCTGCTTTGGGGTTGCGTTCCCCCCCGCCCCTCCCCCCCCATTTCAGTGAGGTAAAAATACGATTTAATGTATCTATTTGTGATGTACGGAAATTGGAGTGATGTTTCAGTGCTCGATGTACGGGAGAGCAGGTACTCGGTGACCCCACGTAAAGCCATGGCAAGGATGAGAATCTGGGTTTGCTTTGGCATCCCAGAGCTTCTCCCCATGCAGATTATGAGGGGAGTATTTTCCAAATCGGTTGTTTTCTGACCTTTTTTAGCGCTGAATTAATGCTTTTTGCTCGTTTCGTGTCTTTTTTAAGCATTTCCCGTGGGGCTGGTGGAGTGCTGAGGGTTGCTATTGTTGCTGGGAGAGGCAGTTGCCTTGCAAAGCTTTTCTATAAAACGTAACTATACCAAATCATTGAGTTCCTACGATAAGAACAGGATTTATGCTCCCAATAAAGAACTGGGGCATGTTAGGCAGGGACTGGGAAGCACAGAAGTTTTTTCTGCCTTAATTCCTCCAACCATTGATTTCATGTCTGTTTGCAGCAGTAACTTCATTAACCAGAGCGGCATCACTGATGATGTCTAAGCTGTTCTTTAGGGCTGAGAGCACAACAGGGAGCAGAACCTGTGTTCAAGCGTGTTGAAACAATTCCAGGGAAATAAATAAATCTCTCAGAAAATATCGTGAAATAATGTATTCTTGTGAAAAACGAGGTTCACTTCTGTTAAAAGTTTGATAAAGGAAAAAATACAGTGTGCTGGGTACCCTTGGCTCTCAGCCAAGAGCACACCTGCTATTGCAGAGACACCCTTTACATACCTTTTCTATTGCATCAGCCTAGTGCATATTCATAAACAATTATACATATTCAGACTTTTCCCCAAACTAGTTTACATGTTCCAGGAACTGTTCAGCACGGCCCCTCCTCGGATCTGCCTTTTTAGAGCATGCGTATTTCTTGGCTATGGTTTTAGTCAGCTTTTATTATCGCTTCCAGGGGGATTTTTTTTGTCCATGTTTCCTGCAGATGGTGGTTCCTGATAGCTGGCATGTCCATAGCAGGGATATTCATCATACGTTGGTTGGATGTTATCCGGCCAAGCAGACAGTTCAGTTGGCACAAGCATAACTATATCAGCTATTTAAATACCACGTCTAAGTCTAATAAAAAGCATTAGTTACTGTTACAAAACTGTATCCTTATAGCAAAGCTACTTTAACATGTAGCATCTATTTAAATATTTGCGCAAAGCCAGTGTTGTAATATGAGTTTATCACATTATAAATGTCTTTTTTTCAGTCGAGAGCCTGTCACTATAGGGGTGAATATGCAGCTGTACTTGCGGAGAGAACACACAGGTGGTGCCCTGGCACTCCTGGCTTAATGTTAATTGTTGCCAGGTGGTTTTGATTAGGTTCAGTTGTGGTGGATCTGTACTGAAAAGCTGGAGCCCTGAGGCACAAGAAGCTGTGCTGCCCATAGTGAATATTGTCTAGTGAGTTTCCTGATGTCCCAGATCTAATGCTGTGCTGTCACCAGGTGAGCTCGTTCGGGTTTAAACTCTCTTGAAAAGTGCTGGAAGTACAAACGGGAGTATCAAACACGTGTGGGAAGCTTTGTGTTCCCAAGGGAAAGCTTTGGGGTTGTGCAGCTTCCGAACTACACAAATATTTCAGGTTCCCACAGAAAGCTGCTGGGCTGTGGTTCTGGGGCAGGAGTGTCAGAAATTTGGCGTATTCAGTGCCACCTTGAGAGTTACTTTCTTTGAAGCTCTGAAGGTCGGTCTGAAATTAGGGATCATGCCCCACTAGTGACCCATGGAGGAGGACAAACGGTGTGGTTGTGTATTTTTCCTGCCATCCACACTCCCTCACTTTTTGCTGACACAAATGGAGCTTTTAAATCCCAGAAGCACAGAGTCTGCAGTGTTTTACAATAGCAGAGTGAGACATGGTGGATTATCCTGTTCAGGGATGCCCGTGAGGGACAGGTCAGCTGGGACAGCCCTTCCTGCTGTGTGTTTTCCTCTCCTGGGAGAGGAAAACTCATTTGGCTTTCCCATGCAGGGCTGACCGAATTGCAACCCCCAGACTGTCCTTAGGCTCCTGGTTGTCATGGGATGAGTGGGAGCTTCAGGCAAGCCCTGCCTTAGCCTCAGATTTTCGTCAACACCTTAAATTTAAGAAATCACTCTGTCCCACAAGTTCTAAGGATGGCAGATCTGGTCTGTTCACAAAATGATTTATTAAGCAGACAGGAGATAAGAGATGAATAAAAAATTGTAATGGAAAGATATTACATTAAATCCAGAGTGCTCATGGTAGCTGGGGACAATCCAAACAAGCCTTTTCACTTGTGTTGTTACCAGTCTGTGTAGATCAGGATGTTCCCCACTCCTTGAGTCTTAAAATCACAGGAAAGATGAGAGGCAAATGAGGATCAAAGAAAAGTCCATGGAGTTAATTTTTCAGTTGCAGTGATTGGAGGAGTTCAACAGATGGGTCAGTGACTCCCTTCACTTCCATTCATGCTTCTTAGTCCAGCGTTCTCCTTCAGTCAGGTTCAGCATTTCACATAATCCTGGCTCAGCTTATCATGAGTTAGACATTTCTACAAAATACCCCAAAAATATACATGTACTATAAAATAGTCTGGTTGCCTCAGGGGGATCAGAGGCGTGATGTCACTCAAACCCTTCCTAACTACTCAGCATATCACTCCAGTCAGGAATCTTATACCTCACCCTGATGAGGTAGGAAGAGGCGCACAAAACCGATCCCGTAACCACACGGAAACTCAGGTTTCGTTCAGGGAGAAACTTTTCCCACCCGCAGAGACAAGCAGCGCGAAGACACGAGCATTCCGAGGCAATACTTGCAGAACAGCCATCTGCACCGCAGAACTACCGAGGCAGGGGATGCGCAAATCCTGCGCGGCAGTTCCGCCTCTGGCCTTTAGCTGCCAGCAGCGCGCTGTGCTCACTGCCGCCACACGGGGCCACTGCAGGAGCGGTTTTCGGAACCCCGCTCCCATTTCCAAGCCCCGATGCCGTCTCTCTGCCAAGCGTTTTGGTACTTTTGATGTGGAAAGGCGGTGACGGGTCTGGATGGTTTTGTTCCGGTCTCAGTTGTCACTGGAGACACTCTGTGAGAATGCCTTGGCACATCTTCCTGGTCAGTGCTGCAAAAAGTAGATCCTCTTGTCCAGTGTGCCCTAATTGACAATTTAGATCCCCTGAGGCTGTGCTGGGTGTGGATTTGGGTCGTATCTGGCCACAGGATTGTGTGGTAGCTGGAGACTGGGCAGGTTGAGCCGCTGCGGTGCCCCAGCCCCGCAGTTTTTTGTCACAGTTTGTTTCTGCAGAGAGGAAAAGCATCCTTGCTTGGCTGGTGTTTCCCTGCGGGCAGAAGAGCCCAGGCCCGGGGCTGCTCGGCATTGGTATAAGCCACTGTCAGTGTCACCTGCCCTGGGCACAGTCACCACAGCTGCCCAGAGCCAGGAGCGTCCAGCTGAGGCATCCAGGAGCATGCAGCTCTTGTTTTCAAGGAGCTAAGAGGTGGGGCTGCAGGATCTGGAAGGGGTGTTTTCCAGGCAGGGAAAGAGAGGCATCAGGGAGAATTTCAGCTCCCAGCGGCTCTGTCAGTGCTGCATGGACTCGGGGCTGGCGAGAGCACAGGGTGGCACAGGGAACCCTGGGGCTATAAACAGTTCAGATGAGCAAAGAAATGAACAGCAGGGAACTGGCCAAAACAGACGGGGGAGTTTCAACAAGAACCAGGGAACTGGAATTTGACTTTTGGCATTGCTACATCTGGGGTCTTATCTCTAGGCATGAAATCAGAACTTGAACATGGCCACCGTGCATTGTGGGTCGAGTTCAAGGAACTGCTGAAAATGACAAGCTGCAGCAGCCACTTGCCTCTGTGTGTAGAACCAGCTGTGATGCTGGCAGCTACACGTGAGCTGAGAAATGAACATCAGGAGGCTGGAAACAACTCCCAGAAATTTGTTTTTTTAAAAAAAAAATGGGACGGACTTCTCCCCAAGTGTCTGAAAAGCTCTTTTTTGCTTTACTTTATAAATTGAAAACTGAAGTGCTTGTAAAGGCGTTGGCATTTGCTTTAATGTATTTTTGGTGAGGTTTTGACTCAGTGCTGTTATTGGAGCTGCTGCTGGCTGAGCAGGTGCCCCTAATTCTGCTGTAAGCTCATGGTTTGGTTCACTGCTCCTCGGAGCTTGTACAGTAGATGGAATTCCAGTGGTACCTCACAGATGGCTTGTGGTGTTCCCTAAAGGAGCGTTTCTGCCTGCAGTGACAGTTCTGCTCCCAGATGAGCTGCTGTGAGAAGCAAAGGGTATGCAGCAACAGGTTTGGAATGATGTGCCTGTGGCACAGACATTCCTCCCTGGCAGGTTATCGGGTCTGAGGCATTGGCTGAGAGTAGCAAAGCACTGACAGCGTCTTAGTTGTGTGTGGGGGAAAAAACCCTTAAATTGGAAATCCAGTCTGGGGATGTTGTGGCTTCAGAAGGAGCTCTGTGACCCTTTCCATGCCCTGTGCTGGCACGGCACAACAGGCCGTGGGGCTCACATGGATCCACTGCTTGTTAGGAAGGGGCAGGGAACTGGTACAACGTGCACTGAACAGAGGAAGTTGGATGTGAAGATTTGGGTCAATCGGGAAAGTTCCTCGAGCCCTAAGAGTCATGGCAAGTGCAGCACTAAAAACTCCAAATTAGGAATAATCAAAAGATGGACCAGTTCTCAAGAAGCTCAACTTGCAAAAATATTTTTCAAGGTAAAACAAGATTGAAATGAGCTTGGCAGGAAAGCCCCTGAGAAGCAAAGCACAATGAAAATAGCTGTGGGCAGAAACACTGAGGAATTCCTGCTGCTCCTGATGTCCCGGCCTTTTCAGGTAGGTTTTGTTACGGAATTGAAAGGCAGTTTTCTTGCCTCTGGTGAGCTGCAGCCGCATCCCCCTTGAAGAAGAAAATGTGAAGAGAGTGGCAAGCAGGAAGACGGCTTTTAGACTGGATTCCAGTTCCTCCTGGTGGGTCTGTGCTGCTTGAAGTACAAAGAAACAAAACCTTGGCTATCTGTTCGTTTGCTCACCTGTTTATCTTTGAAGAGACACACTGGACGTGGAATTCCAGGGAAGCTGCCCTGCCTGCAGTGATTGGATTGAGAAGCACCTGAAGCTGTTTCCTCTCTGCTGGTTTCCCACCTTCATCTCAGTTATCTGCAACTCCAGTTAATCACACGTCACCTCTACTTTTCCAGGGTCTTTGCTGAAGGTATTGTAAATGTGGAAATGAGTCATTCCTGTAGCTGGAATTTATTTGGAGGGTCTGTTGCAGAAGACATCTCCTGTTGTATAAACTTATTTATAAACTGATTTAGGAGTCCCCACACCACAACTGCTGTAAAAGAAGGAAAGTTTTTTTAAAAAAAAAATGGGACATGTCCCAGGCCCCTGCCAAGCACAAGGGTTGCTGCTTGATGTTTTTCTCCACAATGTTTGTCTGTCTGTTCAGGGCTTTTTCCTCACTGTTCAGTCCCAAATGATGCTGGAGGAAGAGGCCAGGACTCCCACTGTGGCTGTGGAGGGTTTGTCTGCAGCGACTTGCTGGTGGAGCAGGACCTGTTGCTGCAAAAGGAGCACAGGTGGATGAACCCTCTCCAGTCGCCCAGCATTGTCCCCAGATGTCACACCCTGCTGCCACAACTCGGTAAGATTGTATTCCCCCAAGCCCAGGTGCTGTTTTGGTGGTCCTGTGTGCAGCTCTTTGCATTGGAGCTTTGTGTTTCAGCTCAGTAAAGTCCATTTCAGCGCTTAGTGTGTGTGAATTCGGTCTGTAATAAACACACTGGTCAGTTACTCCAAGCTAGTTCCCTCCTGGAAGTGGCGGATCACAGGACTGGGACCAAATGACCTCTTATCCTGGAGCAGTTCTCCGCTGCTCTCCGGAGAGAATGGTGCTGAGGTCTACAAGTAAAGGACTAAAGTAATCCAGCATCCTGGATATCTCTTATCTAAAGTCCAGTGCCAAAGGATAACTCGCAAGTGGGGTCTGCGATGATGATGGTTCTGTCAAAATTATGCAAAAAATACAATAAGAAAAAATCAGCATCCTTTTTATGTCTGAAAGAGATTTGAATAAAAATCCTGGAGGAGGGCTCTTATATATTTAATATGGCTGTCACCTCTCATTTTTCAGAAGAAAAGCTCTATAATGAGCAATGAGAACCAATATGTGAAAGCCAGGAGCCTTTGACTTGCACGGTGGACTTAATTTTCCTTTTCTCCTCTCTTTCAGGACAGGAAAAATCATTTAATTTGGCCCAGCTGTGCCAAAACGTTTGGTTTTGGTTGGGTCTGAGCAGCCAAACCCAACAGCCTCCAGCCCTGTTGGCCTGCACTGGAGGACACCTGGTCCTGCACATGCCGTGGGGTAAGTCCGAGGGACACAATTCCCTTTTCCTATCTGTTGGGACTAACTCACTGGAAATGTAAGCACAGCTCTACTGTTTGCTGGGATCTGGTTAGAACTCCATTTATCCTTGTGTTCAGGGATGTACGGTCCAAGGGATTGTATTGACTTGTGGATTCCAAGGAGACCAGAAACAGGAGGCTGTGTGGTGCCAGAGCTGTGTCACAGCAGGTTGTGTTTCCCTCTGAGGACAGACTCTCTAGGCTGAGATGAGATTGCTGTGAGGGCTTGGATGAGCGATCCAGGGAACAGGGAGCTCTGAATTCCAAGTGCTGGTGGAAATATTGCCTTAGGTCTGTTTAGTTTGTGTGAACAGGGATCTGGGCCAGAGAGCTGTTGTTGGGAACAAAGAATGGAGTAAATCTGCTCCATGGATGTGCAGCGAAGGACTGAGTAGCAGGGAAGGGGGAGTATTTATACTATCTATAATCTAGATATCTATATAAATATTTTACCCAAATTTGGGGTGGAGCAGTGAGGCTGCTGGTTGGATCTAGCCTGGGCCCGTCAGGATTAGCCTTAAACTCCCCAACTAAACCCCTGAATCCTCAGTGGATGTGTAAAACACTTCCACAGAAACACAAGTCAGTAATTTTTAGAGAGGAACAATTATCAGCAATTA
>VZRR01005180.1:0-215471 GCA_013398015.1 Oreocharis arfaki | reverse complement strand
AGGAGGAATTTCCTCATGGAAAATGTGGTTAGGCAATGGCAGGGACAGCCCAGGGAGGTGGTGAAGTCTCTATTCCTGGAGGCGTCCAAGGAATGACTAGATGTGGCACTCAGTGCTCTGGGCTGGGTGACAAGGTGGGGATCAGTCACAGGCTGGACTTGACGGTCTTGGAGGTCTTTTCCAACCCCAATAATTCTGTGATTCTCATGTTAACACATTTTTATGCTGCTTTCCCTGGTTGGTTAAAACCCCTAAAAACTATGGGGGCCTGGCATCAGCACAGTACAGCAGTAACAATGCCTGTGCCAGCTGGTCTAAAGCCAGGTCAATATCACCAGCAGCTGGGATGTGAGGAGTACTGGCGGGATGCTTGGAGCACCTCTCAGGCAAGCACTGCAGCTGAGACTCCCTTTCTGCTCACAGAGGACAATCACCTCATTCAGAGATCTTGCACAACCAGTCGTCTCATGCAGGGCAGCTATGAGGCATTCAACGCCTTTTCACCCAAGAGGACAGAAATGTATTTCGGCAGACAAACCATTTTTAAGCAATTATTTTGGAATTCAAAGAGCATTCTTCAGCATCAGCAGTATTTTGAAGTGGTGAAAGGTTTGAGAAAATCTGTTTACAAACAAAAACATTAAAGCTCCTTCTGTCCAAGCTGGGGTGGGAATCAATGAATGGATCAGATGGGACACTGACTATAGAATATGAGCTTGCTGCAAAACAGGCATGTTCTTGCTTGCAATTCATCAAGGAGACACAAAGCTATCCATTGGAGTTTCTCCAGATTTTGGAGAGGGATCCTAAATCCAGCTCTCACATTCTGGAATCTAAAGACCCATCATCTTGACAAACCTCAACACACCTTCCCAAAGGTCCGCTGAATTCCACTGGAAAGCTTAAGATTTGCCATTAGAAAAAGGAAAATAAAAACCAAACCCACAACCAAACCAAGACACATGCTGTGAAGTGAAGGAGATTTTCTACTTGGGCTTCTGACAAGGATATTTCCTACGTCTCCTGCAATCCCAAACATACTGAACTACTTCTGAACTCTTAAAGAGATCTGGGTCTGCTTTAAGTTCAGTTAAAGTTCATCTGGCAGCTTCATCAGCTGCTCCTCTGGCAAGCGTTCTTGGCCTTTGTACCCGCAGCAGAAAAAGAAAGGTTGTTATGATGAGAGTTATCTAATTTTAAAAATTACTAAAACAAAGGGGATGTGGAGAGGGTACTTCAGAAATTCAATTAAATCCATATCCTGCAGGGAATTACTTTTTTCCTTCAGACTTAAAAAACTGAGTATCTTATTAGCTGTTTGTTGGAAGACTGTGATCTCAAATCAGTTAATGAAGAAACATAACAGACCTTCTCGCATGTAGTGCTTCTGCATGAGCAGGTACCATTTCTGCATCTTCAACCCCCATTCAAATTAATTCTGAACTGGGCAGAGGGGGCAGCATTTATCATCTCGTCCATCTTCCCACCAGGACTATCCAAGCTCTGTAATCTAAAGCATTAACTACCTCCTTACACAATCATCTGCTTCCTAGACTTTCAGCATGTATAGCTTTAAGAACACTGGGGCAGAGTCCAATCTTTAGATAGCGTCCAAGAAGCATAACACACGAACTTTTCTCTCCTTGACTGAGAAGTTCTAACTCTTGCAGAAAGGAAGAGGGAGGACTGGTGGAACAGTAAGAACAGAGAGCACATTTACAAGTAGGTGTGAATTGTCTATCACAGATGAGCCTTACTGCTGCCCAGAAGAAGGGCTACAAGTTTTTAAACCCTTGTTTAGCCTCATTGCACATCAGCCTTGGAAAGCACCCAGCAGGAAAGGACCTGGTGCTGCTGGTCAGCTGTGGCTTAACACGAGCTCAAGTGTACCCAGGTGGGCAAGAGGCCAATGGCACCTGGCCTGTCCCAGCCACAGCGTGGCAGCAGGACCAGGGCAGTGACTGTCCCCTGTGCTGGCACTGCTGAGGCATCTTGAGTCCTCTGGGCAGTCTGGGGCCTGTCACTTCGGGGAGGACACAGAGGGCANATGGTTTCAAGCTGTGCCAGGGGAGGGTCAGATTGGACATCAGGAGGAATTTCTTCACCGAAAGGGTGGTCAGGCATCGGCAGGGATGGCCCAGGGAGGTGGTGGAGTTCTCATCCCTGGACGTGGCACCAGTGCTCTGGTTCTGGGTGACAAGGTAGGGATCAGTCACAGGCTGGACTTGATGGTCTTGAAGGCCTTTTCCAACCTCAGTGACTCTGTGATCCTATTTCCTCCCAACAGCAGTCATCCAGCTGCTGGCTTCTTCATGCAACCCCTCAGAGCAGGTTCCCTTCTCCAAGCAGTACAAAATACATATTGCTCAAGGCAAGTTAGTTGTAAAAAACATTAGTCTTAAGAATGTCTTAGATTACCACAGATGTACTATGTAAGCAATTAGCTAACTGTAGCAATACCATAAGAGAAAGGACTAAAAGTGTTGGTGTTTTTTTAATGCAAGTATTAAGAAGAAAGGAGATTATTATTACAGGGACAGCTGGCTTGTAGGTGGGATTGGACAATCTCTGAACGCCGTAGGTATGAATTAACTATTTTTCAACCTACTTGAAGTTTCAAAGAGCTATTTCAGGACAGATACTCTAACTCTCCTTCAAGAATTCTGGCCCATTGCCTTACTGGCATATCATGTACCCAAAACAACACCTTTTTCCACAGCTGGCTGGTACAAACCTATCAAAATTCATCTCGTTTTTAAGCATTAAAAAAAAGTAAGATACATGGTGAAAACATGCAGTAGAGTTGTTTCAACAAATATACTGAATTGAGGAGCCCAGTCAACCACGTATATAACCCCTGAACAACTATTTTAAAGTATTACTCCTAGCAGAGAGGATGCAAAGGAGTCTGAATTTATTTGAATAAATAGTAGCAACAGTTTTTAGTCATACCACTTTGCACACCACCTCCTTTTTTGTTGCTTTGATCATGCCCTCCCCCTTAACCATCACACTGGTCACAGCAGTGGCCAAAGAATATATACTTTTATTCCATTTCTGGTTTTATCCATTTGAAATTGTACTACAATGAACTTTCTTACAAAAATTACCACACCACTCACTTACTAGCCTTGGATAAGAGTGCAAACATGCCACAGGTCAGGTTAAGTGAATTTTTCAGTCTGCAGAAAGAATTTTCAGTCTCATCTTTGTAAATATGATAATGTTGGAACTTCAAGTTGATTTAGCCTACAATTACTTGCTTTGGGAATTTTTCACAGGAACATGATCTGAAACAACTAGTGCTGCTCACTCTGCAGTACAGCATTACCTCCTCCTCCCTGTGCTTTGCTGCTATAGAAGCAACATGAAGGTATTTTAAAAACCTTAAGAATATACACAGGCACCAAGCGGGATCATCCAATCCAAGCAGCCATTCGAGGGAGGAAATTATATATATCCAAAAGAACAACCTGAAACACTCCACTTAACACCTAATTATCTGCAAGAACAAAATATACATGCTACTCTAGCCCTGTGACCTGATTTCTTATATGAAACATGAGAAGAATCACGAAACAGAATTACAATTAATAAACACAGTACCATTTACTAATTTCATGGGTCTCTTTTGTTTCAACAGTGATATCCAAGTCCAATTTAGCAATTTGCTTTGGTACACCTAATAATCCACAGTCAAATTTAACTGCTAACTTCTGAGGTAAACCCTGCAGAAAGAACTGGTGCTCCAGGCACTACTTTAATTTCCACTTAGAACAAAGTTCATCGATCACTCTGCAAGCAATTAGCAACACTTGCTTGTCTACAATTTTTTTGTTGTTGTACCAACATACGTGGAATACATAAGCCATGCTCATTGCAGAGGCTCCCCAAGGAGATCAATGCTACTTGCAGCATCAAATGAACCACCTATCCCAGGCCAATACAGCAAATCTTAATTATAACTCAGATATATTTACTGAATGGCTATGTAGAGTACAGTCAAAAAACAACTTTTATTGAAATCCTGAAAACTGTCTTGTCAATGCCACCTTTAGGTTCAATGTTGATAAACAGCTTTTACACCATCCCCTGGCTAGGAAAAAATGTCTGAAGCAGATTACTCAAATTACTGGGTTTTACCCCCTTTGCTTTTTGCTCAATAGCATTCCCTCTTCTTCTTCAAACCCATGAACAGAGAACAGCACACACATGTGACAGTCCAGCAAGGATGGGCCAGCAGCCATGAAGCCAAAGCGGAGACCTCAGGCCATGCCTTGTCCAACAACGGGCACATCCTGCATCCTGCTCCTTCTCCTGCAGGTGCGGGGCAGTGCCTCTGGCAGGTGGCACTCTTACACGACAATTCCTGATGCTTTGAGTGGGCTGAAGGCGGCAAGCCCACCTTCCCAGTACTGCTTTTTGAGCCCACTGCTGTTGAAGGCCCCAGCAGGGACAGTGACATTTCATTCATTTTGAGCCAAACACAGCAGCAAAAGGAAACTCAGTCTCCTGGATTTCACTGCTCCCTCACAGCTTCATAAAGGTGTTTGAGGGTAAGTTACTGTATGACAGCTGTTCCACCTTTCACAAAATGACAGAAAAGCAGCAGCAGTAAAAAAACCTCATCTGAGGAACAGGAGTGAAAAGAAATAAAAGAAGCACAAGAAAACAAACATTCTTTACTGTCTGCAGACACAGAGAGCCACAACTGGAAGTCCAACATGTAAAACTCCACATGCACATACCAGGAAACACAGATTCTGAGAAGAATTACTGAAAATGCCTTAATATCCAGTGAAATGAGTATCAATAACTACCACTAGGGAGGAAGGGTAACAGTCACATTTTCTCTTCACTGCATCGAAAGAAAAACTCATCTGTTAAGGAAACGTGAACCCTACTCAAATCAGTACTTAATTTTTGGCAGATACCATCCTGACTGGCCAGCAACCATGGTACACAAGCGAAAATTAAAAATAATTTTTAAAAAGTCACAGCCAAAATTTGCTTCCTGAAATCAGATAAATTATTTTAAGTATCATCAAAATAAAAAAGAGGTTCATTTTATTATGTTTGCAGATCAAATAAAAAGACAGTAAAACAGCAGAATGTATTTTGAATGGAGGTACTACAGGAACTTCTCCTTTTATAAAACCAAATATTCTGCTTCATATTAAAGAGTTTCCACATATCTTTCCTTTAGCGGTCTACAAGGAACAGTTCAGTGAAAATACAGCCGAACTAGACTTGAGGCTGAGACCTTTTTCAAGCAGTGTAAGAGAGGGCCAATTCTTAACCAGAATTCAAGAAACAATTAAGTTTATTCATAAAACAAATCAATCAGTAAACTGACATCATACCACCCACGTAAAAAAATACATACAAGGTACACATTTAACAAAATCCCCAGCCTTACCAGTCAGTACCAATTCTTCTTTGATTTGTATTCCATGAAGCAACTTGATCAAATGGACAGATGTAGAGATGAGACCCAAGTTCCTATTATTAAATTGAGAAAAAAAACCAAAATAATTCACTTGCTATGAAATATGCTCAAAATTTTTTAAAAGGCTTTTCAAAGTTACCAGGAAATCCTTAGCATCTTCAGGACCTTTGATACAAAAATCAGTTCCTCCTATGTTACTGCCTGCCTATCAGTAGTCACATTACTACCATCAGAAGCAAATCAAAGGGGTTTATTGCATCATCCTGCATTTTACCAATTTTGGGCGCAGAACCTTCAGAGCTAAGTACCCTTTCCTCCCTTTTTGCTATTCTTCCTATCAAACATTAAACATTACCAAGTTATTCCTGTAATTTAAACAGCTGTATTTGTGTAAAAACTTTGCTTTGTCTGGAGGTCAAGCATCCAGAACAAGAGCCATGTATCTTACTTTATAATAAACTTGGAGTACTTTCAATGCCAACAAAGCAATTAGTGACAGCCACCAAAAAACAACAGGACCAGCTCAAAGGGAAACATACACAGGTCTCAGAGAGAAGCAGAGAAGGCCAAGTAATCACTTATCCTTTCTCCAGTGAGGAGGAATCATAGGCAGACTCTCAGAATGACTTGCACTGCAATTTCTGTGGCATTAACAGAATTCTGCCCCAGCATAGAAACTAGCACTTTGTCCTATGTCCCATGTCCAAATTACATTTAATTCAATAAATCAAATTTGACAAGTCCCAAGAAGCCAATTTTTAAGACTGTAGTCCCCAATGATTCTTTGATATAACCAACTTGTGACAAGTCTTCAGGGGTTTTTTATGCTGGTTGCTTTGGGGTTCTCGTGGGGCATCTGGGCAAGGACAGTGTTTGTTGCTATTTTGTTGGGTTTTTAAAAACATCAACCAGACGATCAGGTTTTCACTAACTACAGCTGGGTGTATCACAAGCATCCCTTCAATGTTGCAACAGACACAGGCAAAGAATAGAGAGGCTAAATAACTTAAGGAATCAGATTGGTTTAACATCCTTTAAGCTCAACTTGCCAGCATATATGTATCAGGATTAATATGCACAGTCCTACATGCTGTGCTCTGCCAGGAAAGCCAGACAGATCTAAATAAACCTTAAAAGACATACTAATCCTGTAACTAAGTAATACTAAGACTATTTACTTATTCATCATGTTATAAAAAAATAAAGAAAGAGAAAGAAAGGATAGTTATATCGTCAGGCTTCCAACAGGCTTATTTCATTTGCGTAATCAACTCGTATTATGGACCCAAACACTTTGTTCTGTTACTGAGCAGAGCCCCAAACTGACCTACAAATAGGTGAGCTATTTTTGTTTCTTGCATATTTGAATTCAAATGATTGCATCACGCAGGAAATGCCAGCTAATAAATCTACTAACACAGCAGTGTAAAATAAGAATCTCTTTTATAAAATCACACAAACATCAGAAGGTGGTATTTCAGTATGGGCTAAAAGATCATAACTGTACCTCATGACATGTTGATTCTTGGCACACTCAACACAGGCATTCCTCAGACATCTGAAGCACTCTGCTATGAGCAGCAGGCAGGTGTCCAGATCTGCCAGTCCACAGGAGTCCTTACAGGTCTGCTCAATGGCACTTGAGGTGCTTGTCAGGATTTCCAGGACATCCCGAAATACACTTTCTTTTGCTGTTTCTCTGAAACACATAAATTTGTGGTGAAGAAAAAAATAGAAGTGCACTGCTACCAAAAAGCCTAAGACATTGACAATTCTTATTGTAAACCCAAAGATGTTTGAACAGCAACCTTTAACTATTCAGAGTATTTAACTACTCATAGTCTTCCAAGTAGGAAGAACAAAATACATCACACAATCCTCCCAGCCTTTTCAGAAAAGGGGCTGTAGGAGAGTTATGGAGCCTTAATATTCCTTGTGACTTTTCAACAGCTCTCCAGAATTTTAATGAGAAGGAAAAAACCAATTCTCCCTAATGCATATAGCTGGCAGGTTTATACATGACACTGCATGCTGCTTTAAGAGAAATTGCTTTACTTAATGAACACAGTTTAGATGTCCAGCATAAGATGTTTCAGAAGAATAAGGTATCAGAAGCTCTAGCCTCCTGCAGATTTCCTCAGAGGGACAAAGGTCATGGAGAAAGCTGGTGGCTGCACCAGTACCATTCTGAAGTGTGTGAATCCAAGTCAAGGGAAAAAGCCAACTCTGTCCCACCTCAGAAGACACATACCCAACACAGAAGGTACCAGGCCACTTCCTGGAGCACCCAGACCAAGGAAAACAGCACTACCAAACCATAAGCATATGCAGAAATCCACATGACTGGATGACAGCTGATGCTGCTGCTCCATGAAGGTTCTCCAGCCTACCCAGGACTGACACACACAACTACAGATGATCTGTCACACAGAGATAAACAGCATTTCCAAACTACAGCTATTGGTCTGTGATCTGCCCTGATTTTATGTCCACAAAAGAGATGAGGGCAACACATGACAAATGTTGCTAACCCACTTCTGATACCACATGCTGGTGGAGAGAAGCCACACCTGAGAGTGTTTATGGCATTGCTAGAGGGAAGTTCTATAAATTTGCTCATCCAGAACTTCTGACCAGGGTCAGGAAAAGGAAATCCAGATGCAGCCTCCTTGAACCTTAAATAGACTTGTCATGTACTCAAGATGAAATAGAAGAAAGTGAGATGAGAGGAAATGTAAAGTAGCATTAAATAAAATGCTCACACAGAAAACTCTTCCTAAAGGAGAATTAAAAAATCTCTTGATCAAACACTACTGAGTGATACAGTATTACCTGCATTCTGCTGCTCACTCAAATGCCTACCCATCTGCACAATTAGAAATTCTACCTTCTCTTTCGGAAGCAATCATGTCCATAAATCAAACCATAGAATCACTGAAGTTGGAAAAGACCCTTAAGATCATCAAGTCCAACATTAACCAAACACTGCCAATCCACCTTGTCCTTAAGCACACCCTTAGACATGTCTGGAGACATTATTTCCCACCTCTGTTCCTGCCATGTTTTCTTTCCTAGACTAAACAAAACTCTTGTAGTCTTTACTCACAGTTTACATTTTCTAAGCCCCTTATCAGATTTGCTGCTCCAATAGTGACACTTCTATGCTAGGCTACATCTTACTGACAGTACAGTGCTTCCAATATCGATGTACATTAGGGTGTGGAGGAGACTTTCAAAGAAGGGAGAGTGCTGTAAGAAATATAACAATGTACACTAATATCACCAAATTACTACATCAGGGTTCAGACCTCCAGTAAGTGCGTATTTTATTCTGCAACCTCACAGTTGATCAAGACCAATATACTCACACATTCTCCATCTACACTGAAACATTAAAAAACCCACCGCTGCATCACTGAGAATTATGGGGAAGAAACTACATTTTACAGTGGTGCAATACTGAAGAGAAAATACCAAAGTGGCACAAAAAGCAAAGACCAAAAGCGGAGCTGGCCCTCAGTCATAAAATAAAGAAAACAGTGGAGCTTACATAACCAGAAAGAAAGTCTGGAATTTGGTTTTGGTTTCAAGACCGAAGAAAATACATTCATGGAACTTGAACCTTCAACTTACAAGAAGCAGTGCTGCTCCTACCACTTCATGACGTGCCAAAAGAAGACTCAGTGGCTGATGTACCACAGTCCCCACGGGAAAGGCACCAGAGATGAGTTTTTATAAATGTCAGAAGAGCTACAGTCTCGCAAGGTACCCTCAGCCAGAAAGTGCTTTCTACACTGAGCAGAACCATTAGCTGTTCTGAGTTCTTAAAACGCTGATCTTATTCTAAAATAAGACCACTCAGCCCACTGAAGTTTCCTTCGGATCAGCCTATGCCTTTTGTTGGATTATGCGATGAAACCAGCCATTTCCTGACCCAGCTGCAAAATACAGAAGCCAGTGGTCAGTGCAAGACACACTACTGTACAATATTCACTTATTTAAATCGGTAAAAGAGAAATTAAAGAAGCCAGAACTTTTGTGCACATTTTTGCGACTCCAGGGATAAAAGGACACCTTACAATTATTCTTGTGCTGGAAAAGTTCCATTCTCCTGGCAGAGCTACGCAGCAGAACAGAACTTTTAGTCAGACACTAGATCAGAAGCATGCTGAGCTGCTGTGACAATTTTTCTTTTAAAATTAGAGTGAAAGTAAAAAAAATCTAAGAGTGCAGACATTTCCAGTAAAATACAAAGATGGAAACCTTGTGTGTCCTAACGGAGCAAGTGTGAGGTACGCAAGGAAGTGTCTGTCCTCACTGTAAATGTGGAAGGAGATGTGGATATTTTCACATCATTGAGGAGAGACTGAACTCCAAATCTGCTTCTTGAACACTATGAAAGAAAATCCAGATTGCTCAAGCCAGATCATTCCAGGCAGAAATCGAATCTCAAAGCCTAAGTGAGCAAGCAAAAGGTATTCCAAATGAACAAGGACTGATTTCAATGTTGTCTGATAAAGCAGGACTCTGTTCCAAGAAAATCTACATTTGACTCTTGTACCTAAGCATTCCAATAGCACTGCAATTTCAGTGTGTACTACGAAGGAATTTTAATGAAAACTGTTCTTCTGAATAAAAAAAATCCTCAAATCAGCAAGAACAACAGAAAATATTTTGCTGATGTTGAGAAACCAGCCAAGACTGACTTCAGATAACTGTTCCACAGCAATGCTTACAAACAGTTTTTTAAAAATTATCTTTTTCCAGCAGTACAACAAAGATTCACATCCAGACAAAAGCAGCAGCTACAAATACCTTAAATGTATTTTTGAAATGGAAAATATTTTCCTTCCATAATCTTTTCCCTAAGTTTTAATTTATAAAACTACCAAAGAGCCTGCTAAGTGGATTTTAGATTAAAATAATACCTTGCATTGTAAACAGACCTTGAGATCCATCCAGAACTGCTCTGTGGGTATTCCACAAACTTCTGTTTCCTGTGTCTGGTTGCCTAACACAGCAGCTTCACAATTTGCTATTGCTACCTGTCCTTCATTTCCTCATCAAGCTCTGCAGGAATACAAAAGGAAGCAGAGGCAAAGGGTACAGCAGCCCAGCTCTCTGACAAGAAAGAAATGCACAATTTCTTTTTAAGTCAAAACAAAGAGTCAGAATTCCTGTACCCATGCCAACAGGAAGATTACTGTCATTCCTCGTAAGACCTGTTTGATTGTTAAAAACAGAAACTCTACAAGATACCACTCTAGCGAACGCCGAGTTAAAAACAGTAATGAAACCCTGTTCAAAACACAAGGGCTCAAAAAAATCATGAAATTAGTCAGGAACTACGCAAACAACCCACAAATTTACAATTCTGTATTTCCACTCTAAGTTTTATATACTTGCACAACTCCATTCCTGTAAGCAGAGTCCCTAAAAAGCCTTTAAAGTACTTATCCTCACAACATTCCCAAGAACAGAATAAAGCCATTTTCTTCTTTTTGTAGCTTAGTAAAGGAAGCATAAAGAAATCAACTAAAAGCACTGGAAGCCTCGAGTTAAATCACACAGCTGAATGCAAGTCTCCCAAATTCCACATCATGGTCTCACAGTAGGGGCATTGTTGCCTCACTTTATTTCCTTCTGAGTTACAGAACACCAGTACTCACATTTTTAATGTATTTTGTTTCCACAAACACTGAACAGTCCTGTAATAACAATAGAGTTGTCACTAAGTATCACAACTTCACACACAAAACATCCATTGGGTTGTGTTTTTGTGATTCAACAGCATGGGCAACAGGATTTGCCAGAGCTGCTCCTAGACCCATTCTGCCACATCCTATGGGACATAAGGCAACGTTACAGCTTTGTGGTTTTGGAAGGGCAACTAGAGTGTCTATCTTTCAGCCCACCTGTACCCACAAAACTTGGGTGTTTTGGGGAATATCTACTCCTCTTTCAAACACAGTGGCAGAGGTTTCACAGAGCAAGGCAGAGAAAGCATCAGCCTGTAATCCCAGAACTTGTACAGGTAGTCCCTTCTTTCCAGAGAAACTGAGATGAACACCAAAAGGTCTCCTCGGTCTCCTGCCCCACAGAGATCACCAAAAAAAAAAAAAATTCTAAGTACATGTTCCCCCCTTGCCCCCTGATTTTTAAATGTGGATTTGAAAAACAAAACCACACTGGGAATTTAAACAATCAAAACAAAACACCAGCAGAATTCAACATCAAACTTAAGTGTGATTTATTCATTCTCAGGTGTCAAGACTTTCAAACAACTACTGTTAGGAATGAGAACAAGCTTCCCACCGAGCTGTGCCTTCTCCCTCCTTCCAGGAAGAGCAAAACCCATTCCTCTAACCCCAGTCTCCCAGCTGAACCTCTGCAAGCCCAGCCCCTGCCAAAGCCAACAGTGCCGTGTGGTATTGCAGAGGTCTCCCTGACCTTACAGGCACTGCAATGCTCCATACCAGCCCCGTTTCTCCAGTAGCCCCATTCTGTCTTTACTTATGTTAAACCTAAAGGGCATCCAACCTTTCCTCCCTGTGAAGCCAGTGCAGCCCATCCTGCCACACAGTGCACCCTCTGTCCCCAAGGCCTACAGCCACCATCCTCATTGCAGAGCCTTAGCCTCACATGAGAATGAGACTGACGCCCAGCAAGGCCTCACACAGGCACATCTTACCCGCTTCTGGACACCCTGCAGGGCTTCCACGGCTTTTGGTCCCCCAGCAGCTACTCCCACAGCTACATCCCACCTAATATGCCTGCCCAGAAAGGCACCACAAGCCCCAGAAGTGGCCCACGAGAATCCCATGAGGTTCAACAAGACCAAGTGCCGGTGCTGCACCTGGGTCAGGACAACCCCAGGGGATCAGTCCAGGCTGGGAATGAGCAGATGGAGCAGCCCTGGGAGAAGGACCTGGGGGTGCTGGTGGTGAGAGCTGGGCATGCCCCGACTGTGGGTGCTGGGACCCAGAACCCCCGTGCAGGGCTGAGCCCCCAGCGCTGGCAGCAGGGGAAGAGGGGGTTCTGTCCCTCTGCCCTGCTCAGGTGAGGACCCCTCCCCCCTCCCTGCAGAGCTGCCTCCAGCCCTGGGGTCCCAGCACAGGAAGGACGTGGAGCTGTTGGAGAAAATTCAGAGGAGGCATCAAGTTGATCAGACCGATGGAGCAGCTCTGCTGCGGGGAAAGGCTGAGAGACTTGGGATTGCTCAATCAATTAGGCTGACGAAACTGTTGCCTTCCAGTATCCGAAGGGAGCCTACACGGAAGATGGAGATTATTTACACAGGCCTGAAGTGACAGAACAAGGGGGAATGGCTTCAACCTGATAGAGTAGGTTTAGATTGTATGTTAGGAAGAAATTTTTCCCTGTGAGGGTGGTGAGGCCCTGGCACAGGTTGCCCAGAGAAGCTGTGGCTGCCCCACCCCTGGAAGTGCCCAAGGCCGGGCTGGACGGGGCTTGGAGCAGCCTGGTCTAGCGGAAGGTATTCTTGCCCATAGCAAGGGTGGGATGGGATGAGCTTCAATGTCCCTGCAACCCAAGCCATTCTGCATCTCTAGGATATTTTATGCCACTCACGACTAAGAGACAAACACCTTTCCTCCGTGCTACAGGCACAGGGACTGAGCACACTGCAGCTCCTCATGGACCCCCTGGGGCAGGACAGGAGAACGGACAGATCTCCCCTCCCCGCCCCCCCCAAACGCACAGCCCCAGGAAGCTCCCCAGCAAAGACTTCATCCACGGCCCTCTCGGGGTACTGAGAACCCCTTTCCCAGCCTGCAGCCAACTCCACGAGGGGGAGGACCACGCTGAGAGCCGAGGCAAGCCCTGCCCAACATCCGCCAGCACCGCCGCTCCCTCCTCCCCACTACCTCGGCTGCGCCTCCCGGAACAGACCGGACAGCGCCCGCATGCTCTCCAGGCGGGCCGCTGCCAGCGCTTCCGCTCCCGCCGCCGCCATCGCCCGCCCCGGTCCCGCTCCACCCCCGCCGCGCGGAAATGGCGGGGGTGCCGCCCAGCCGGCGAAGGTGGGGCCACGAAAGGCCGGCGACAAAATGGCCGCTCCGGTCGGGTGACTTCTTGTTTTTTCCTGGCTTTCTCGTTGCCGGTCCTATGCCTTTCCTTTTCCCCCTTCCCCGGGCCCCCTTTTTCCCCTTAGGAACCTCACCGTAGCTCCGGCTCCCCTCACGCAGCTGCTGCTGCCTGTCCCACACCTCGCCCCGTGTGCTCTTCGAGATACCCACCACTAAACAAACAAACAAACAAACAAAACAAAAAACCAACCAAACAAAAAACAAACAAAAAACCACAAACAAACAAAAAACCCCAAACCCAAAAAAACCCCCAAAAAACCAAACAAAACCCTAAAAACTTATAAAAATACATAAATTCCGGGAATAATTATTTCATGCTTAATATATATAAAGATCTCCCAGCCTGTGGCAGGGGTGTGAAACTAGACGATTGCTAAGGTCCCTCCCAGTCCAAGCCCTTCTGTGATTCTGTGAAGTAAATACTACTTCCGTTCAGGTTTTAAAATATTTTTAATTAAATGCTGCATTTTTAATAGTTATTTTCTAAAAATATCTTTCAGCATTTTCTAAACATGTATGAAAAGTTAGCCTGTATGTGTGTGGGTGGGAAATTAGCTTCCAATGGATAAAAAGACTAATTGTGGCCAAACACTATAGAAAGCTTTATTAGACAATCATCATCAAATCACAGACTGGTTTGGGCTGGAAGAGACCTTAAAGCCCATCTGGTCCCACCCCCTGCCACGGGCAGGGACACCTTACACTATCCCAGGTTGCTCCAAGCCCCATCCAACCTGGCCTTGGACACTTCCAGGGATGGGGCCGCCACAGCTTCTCTGGGCAACCTGTGCCAGGGCCTCACCCCCCTCACAGGGCAAGACACTCTTGGAGTTCAAGCATCCAGCCAATTCTTACATAGATTATAAAATTCAGTATTTTTTTCCAGATTACTCACAGATGATGTATTGTAAGCTCATTTGATCTGCCTAATCCTGTGAAGAACAGGCAGATCCCTAAAAGATGCAGCTTTTCCCCCAGAGAGCATGCAGTCTAAATAACTTTTATTTTTCTTAGCACAGCTTTAGGGAAGTGCAAGAAGGGAAACAATCCACCTAGAGCCAACTACATCTGAAAATAAAATTATGCAGAACTTATTTTTAAGAATTCTCCATCAAATTAAGAGGTAGACCATACTCTTGAGGCAACAGTGTTTGAAGCTGGAAACAGAGAAGGATCTGTCTCAGCTAGGACTCTGGAACACAATTGCTGCAGAGCTCCAGCAAATGCTGGCTCTGGAGGAGGCAAAGCAGGTCAAAGACATGGAATCCTTCCTATCTCAAATGTTGTGAGAGGGCCACTTCTTGTAATCACAATATGTATACTGACTATGCCCCTTTTTTATTGGGGACAACTTCCATCAAAAGATAAAATTTGGGCTCTGGAAAAAGTTACTGTACAGTAAAAAAAGCAAATCCTGCAGCATAAATATTTTCCATATTTCCGGCATAAATACTAGTTTTCTGACTCTTATTTTGGGCCTGCACTATATTAAGTATGACTTAGGCCACATAGCTTTGAAGCTGTAGACCAAAAGCTTTTATTTTTTGATCAGTTATTTAATAGGATATAGTGAAATTGATTTATGCACTTGGAAAAATGCTTTTGATTAGCCTCTGTTGCTAAATCTGTGGAGCACACCCTGCCATCATGCCCTCTGTTTCCTGCTTGCACTGGGCAAATTGCAGTGCCTTGCCAAGGAATTCTGAACACCTATATCAAGATGAGGAAGAGCAGATCTGAGAGGAGGGAGCACCATCTTTTTAAACACCAAAGGTGAAACAGAATCCATGTGAAATTGATAACTGCAGACTGTCTCAAACTCAAGAATAACTATTGCAATCTGAAGCCAACTACAGAGTTTATTTGGCTTCAGGTGAGATGTTACATGTGTCTGAAGGCCATAAAAGAACAGTTAAATTTGATGTTGAGATTTATGTGTCACTCGTTTGTTATGTAATATCATAAATACATTTAATTCTTCATAAGAAAGAAATCCCTCCATCTGGAAAAAAAGCCTGCAAGGCCTCGCAGGTGTTCAAAGCCCTTGCATTTTGTCCTGGAAACAAACGATGTTTTCTGAGAAGCAGACACAGATGAAATGCTGTCAGCTGCACAGTTGTCAGGTTCTGAGTCACTGAAAGAACTCTTGCCTCATTTGTTAGATGCAGTCCAATTTCTAGAGGCAATGAGGAGTTTTGTGACTGTCATCTGCTCTTCACAAAGGTTTTATGCCACATTTGCATGGAGTGGTTTTGGCGGGATCAGTATTATTCTCATCGTGTTAGCCAACTGCATAAGCACATGGAAAGACACTTACCCTTGCCCTGCTCAGCTGGATCAAAGAGATGCTACTTAGGACATCTGGTACCCAAAGTCTAGTTCCCTGGTAGCCTGGGGAATTTCGTGGTACATGAATTTCACCTCATCCATGTACTAGTTGATTTATAATATGTAGAACTTAAAGTTCGGGTTTTGTCTGGTCCAGAAGGAAATGCAGCTGAATTGTAAGAAGGACGGTCCTGAATTCAAGGAGGTTTTGTGTATGTTAACTTGCATCATCTTGCAGTTTTTCCCATGCTATGATGCACCAAGGAGAGGCCTCCTTCTGTTTAGATATTTTTTATCATGGATAGAGAATCTCCCCATTACAGGCTTAACACAAATTTGGATAAAACTAAACCTTGAAAAAGTCACAGATTCTTCCTCTTCTTGAGTGTCAGGTGATGCCCCATCCCTGGAACTGTTCAAGGTCAGGTTGGACAGGGCTTGGAGCAACCTGTTCTAGACGAAGGTGCTTATGCCCAAGGCAGGAGGTGGAATGAGATGCTCTTTAAGGTCCCTTCCAACCCAAACCACTCCAAGATCCTATGATTGACAGTAATATATAGCTTAACACTGCTGCAGGGAAAAAAAAATGGTTACCACATTTCTGTAGGAAAGGACAGGGATGCTCAAGGCCCTACACAGAGCAAGGAAGGACATCTCTCTCTACAAGGCAGGCTGCCCTTGACACCAGTCGTGAGACCAAAGGAAAAATGATGTATGTAGGGAATGTGGCAGTAAGCAATGAGCTTGTAGAAAGGTTGCACAGAGACAACATATCTGAAATAAGTTCTAAGAATCTTGTTTAAGGTTTTGTGGTAAAGAAGGATTCTTGAGGGGGACTGTGGAAGTGAGAGCATGCAGTTACTAGTCTCCTTTTATGACCTTTTCAACTATCCGGTGTTATTTTAACTCCTTGAATCCAGTGTGAAAATGCTCCCACAAGCAGTGCTACATTTGACAGTTGTGCCATGTAATGTAGATTTCCCATAAAAATACAATCAGATCTCGTCTGTCCTGAAAATCTTGGCTTTTCCTGGTTTCCATTGCAGCAACAGCTTTTCTGGACTTCAGCAGCCTAGACAACTGAGCCTCCAAAAAGCTGCTATTAAGCTAGTGCACATAAATCACCTCTGTGCTCTATGCTGAGCTCACCAGGCTTTTGTGCTTCTGTGGAATCACTCTGTGGTGCAGGACAGGGAGTTCAACCAGACTTACTGCTTTTGCACAGTGTGGAGTCACTCTCCACATGCACATTAAACCTCCTGGGATTGCAGAGCTCCACATGGGAAACTCACCTTTTGGGGACTGTGGCAGCCATTGATTAGCATCTGTGAGCAAAGTCTTCTAAAATCCTGTGTACAGTCCTGAAAATGCTGTCTGCCTTCTCTTGCTTGGGAAATGTAATTAATCTGCTAAGCCTGGAGTCCAGCCTGGCTCCTTCAGATGTCTTACAAAGATGCTATTGGAGAGATGGGAATACTCTCTGAAATTGCATCTCATTCTCAGAAAATAGAAATAAATATCCCTACTAAGGAGCAGAAATAACTGAAAAGCTCCCCACCACCTGTTCACTCTCAGAGAGTAAAGAGGCATGTGCTTGAATATTTTTGAGGAACTCACCAGTTATATAGTCTTCCTGAACAGATGTGTGAAGCCAATGAACAGAGGAGCAAAGGGAAATGCCCAGAGGGAATCCCACATTACTTGGCAATGCTCCCATTCATCAGCATTGGTGTACCTTGTCAGTGCTGAGAAATTTGCTGCAGGGAAAAAACAAGGCCTAAAAGAATAAAGAACAAGAAAAACCCATATAGTGACTCAGAGTATCTCCTGTTTTGGGTTACTGCTGGTGCTTGGAATTGGAGAATTGTAGCTGTGACCCTGACCATTTTTCTTACTAAGAAACAGGGATTAAACCCCTCCAGCTCTGTCAAAAGCCTGACATCTAGTGGAGGTAAAATAGTGGGCAGCAGAACTCAGCCTAAAACCATCTGACTGCGGAGTTTGTATTATTCACTGCCGGTGTAGAGTCCATTTGATTTGTTAATGCCATCTGTGAAATATGAGTTAGTCTACTCATCTTTATTGTACACTAAAATCACAGGATATATGTCCCTTCCAACTCAGGATAATTTAGGATTCTAAATTGCAATAACCTAAGCCATTAGAAGGTTTTCCATATCTACAAAGCAGGTAAGCTTTGTAAGGTGAGAGCAACAGGCCTGGGAGTGGTATCTTCATGTTAGGAGACAAATAACTACAAAGTTTGCTTTTGCAGAATTTGTGAAAGCCAGCCTAATGTCATCTTAAGAAATAATATTTGAGAAGATGCTGTTGGTAACTAGAAGTTGCTACATACATTATCTATTTGTCTCTAAGGAGAAAATATATCCAGTTATATAGAGAGTGTTGTTAGACTGACAGAACTGAGAAATAAAGGGTTAAACTTCAGTTCTCCAGAACCTTTTTCTTTAGATTTTTGTCAATTTTTGCAGCTGTAAGAAAAGCTTCAGTATTTACAATAAAAAGTAATTGAAAATTGTGAGCATTCATTTTGATATAATACTACGAAGCTTATGAAGTTCTAGTTAAAAATCTCAACTTATTTTCTTAGAATTTTCCTATGCCAGCTTAATATTCAGTGAAAGAAACATGCAACCTAAACTTTTAAAAAGAGAACAAATATTTATATTAAAATAACATCATCAGAAGACTTCAGAAGGTTCACGGATATGAGAATATTTTATTGCCTTTTTATTTCAAACCCTTAACCCATTGAAGAAATATCTGAAGATTGAAGATTAAACCTCCTTGTCATACCTGTGGATCTCAAAAAAAAAAATTATGTTTCTTTCAAACCAGTATGTAAAGGCTATCCAAAACCATTAATCTCATTATGTATGTGAAGAGAAGCTTTGATCCATTCCTTTTTGGTATGTTTTTTCCCACAAGGTCATGTCAGTAGACTAAAGTGATAGCTTATTAACTTTTTTTAAACTAACATCTTTCTTAAGCAGACACAAATATAAGTTAAGTTTGATAATTTCCTTCTGCATCTGCCAAGTATAAGATTTGGCCTCTGCAGAAGTCATTATTTATATGTGTACGACAGGCTTCTAAATTCAAAAATCCCACACTCTTTAATTACTGGGATTAATACTTCAGAGCTATAATTTTCCCAGCTCACATGGAGATAAAAGTAGATTTTGAAGGAGGCAGTTGTCCATCTGTTCACCTGTGTGATGTACTCCTTAAATCCAAAACTCATCCAAATAAAATCAGCCCCCTGTGTCTGTATCTGTCTGCCACACATTATCCACTTGCTAGATCTAGGCTACATGGGCTTTGTTAGCCTCCCCTCCCATACTTTACCAGTCTCTGAGTGTGCTTCATACCTCACTAACACAGCATGCAGTTAGTAAGTAACATAATAATTAAAATATTAACTGTTAATTCCATGCGAACGCAGACGTGTTCAAGACACTGTCAGGGATGGGTGAGCCTGCTTTTTGATCTGAGCAAGTGCTGATCTTCACAGAATCCAACACTGGTTTCACCAGAGGGGAGAAACAAGGAGAAAACCTTGTGATGAGTCAGAGGTGGAGCCTCAGCTGGCAGGAATTGGGTCTGGGATCTGACTTCTCCCCTTTTCTCCTTGCCCATAATTTTTGTGACTCTGCAACTGCACAAAACTCCGAGTCTTCCATTAGCTTTGGGAAAACATCTCTTTTTTTTCTGTCTCCCTTTAAGAGTGATCTGGTTTAAAGGCAGAACTAAAGGGAATAAAGCACAATACGATATTTCTGTCTGCTAGACTTTATTTTTGTCTCTTACCCACACTTGCCCTGCACTGATAGAACAGCCATCCTTGGCTCATCCTGCCCCCAGACTGTATCACAACCACCAGGCATCAGGAATCACCTGCTCAGAACCCGGTGCTAGGAACATGCAGGGTGAGATACTTCTCATATAATTAATCAGTGCAATCCGGTGCACCACAACCTCTGCTCCTCTGCTTCTGTTTTATGCCAGCGTCATCAAAAGCCAGAGACACATATTAGACAAAATCTGTTGCACTGTTTTCACAGCTAGAAACTCCATCCAGCTATATCTGATATAACTTCTCAAATTAATATACTCTTACCTCCTAAAATGTTGTTTACACCTGTGCATGCCTGACTTCTAAATATGCACTGTAGTTTCTCAGCACTGTACATTCATGGACAGATGAGGAGTCACTTGATAAGTCAAAAGCAGGTAACAGTCAGTTTTTCCTGCACAAGACAAAGGTTTGTAAGATCATCATGTTAGATGAAGAGTCTGAGTACAGAGTGCACCTTCATTCCTGAAGCAAGGAGTGCCTCTGCTGAGGAATCTGTTATAAATCACATTTTTAGTGAGACTAGCAAAGCCGCGTAATTCTGGCCTCAGGGAATCTGTCTAATTTGTCAGCTAAAATTCAGTTTCCTGATAGAAAACTAGTCCATTCATGCTTTGTGAAGGCTAATTGCCCGTGGAAGGAATCTGCTCAAGGAACTGTCAGCAGTGATATGGTGTGGCACCTTCATCTGGCTGGAGCTTCCCAGGGAAGATCGGCAGAGCTCCCCTTCCTCTTGTGCTGACCTTTAACCATGCAGCTGCTCTCCCCCAGAAAGGTATGTTTGGTCAGACCATTAGTAGAGTTGCAGGAGCCAGAGGAGTTCTTATTCACCCACGTGCTTCTTCAGCTCTGCAACAGAAGCTGCTTAAACTCACCACCACTTGCAAAGGGACACAAATAACATCCAGCAAATAGGAGCTTCCAGAAACAATCCTTGGAAGAAACACTACTTCAATTCTTAAGAACTCGTTTTTTATAATCATTCAAGTGCACTGTGAACTGCAAAAACTCCAGCATTTAATAAATTGCCACAAATTTAACACTTCCCGTTTCAGAGAAGAACTGAGTTTCTTTGCTGGACTGATGAAAGTCGTTACAACAATTTTCTAACTGCAAGTCAGAGTTTAATTCCCTTCTATAATGTTAGGCATGCAGTACATTTTTTCTCTTCTAGGATGTTATTCTCTGTTGTTTGTCCCGAACTTCAGTAAGCAAAGTAACTCTATTTGTTCCAGCTTAGTGACATTGTTAAATGACCATGTTTTATTCCTGCAAATTATGTCACCCAAACTTTGAGTATGTCCCTAGAATGTCCCTAGAATAGCAATGAGGATGAGAAGAAGTGTTGGGAAGAATGGCTGGATCTTGGGGAAAAAAGGCATTAATTCACAGTGAGTAGCAACTGTTAACAAGTAGAGGTTCAGTACCTGCCAAGGCTGATTTAGGATCCTGTAAGAGATCTCTTCAATTGACTATTTAACTTACTTTTGCAGTTATTTATCATTCAGCTATGAACGGGTCTCCTGGACTGAATTAATTGTATTAAACAAGGAAAATAGGTATGAGTAAGAAGATAATTTCTTGGAAAACAGTTGCATCCAGCCCCAACCTATCTATAGCCACTCTTTTCATCTATTATAGAAAGACTTAGTTCAAAAATAGTTACCAAAAAATGTTCCTTGTAATTAAAAAGTCTGCTGCAGATTGACCACATAAGCTTGAGTTCAGCAGGGTGCTGAATGCAAGTTTGCGAGAAACAGAGGATGATTACCAACCTTGAAATAACACCCATGTTTAAGTTTCTTGATGTACCAAAGCCCCTTTGTTCTGTTTGACTCCATCAAATTTGTGTGTTTGTTCTATTAGATGGCATCAATGACTAGTCTCTTTTCAGAGTGCTTTGTAGAAAAGGGGGCATAATTGTCTGAAAAGAGGCCTATTAAGTGTTTGCTTTTAAATCAAAGAACACTTTTGAAATATTAAATAAAGAAGGACTACAATATATAAGTCACTCCAACCCATCTTGAAAATACTGATGCACATTAATGATTGACTTTGGGCTCATACATCTATTTGCTTTTGTATTCAAAACGTTGTTACCCTGGTAACCCCAACATCTCGCAGAATTTAACTTATTCTCCATCTAAAGTACATTCTCTTAAGGAAATTCATACAGGTTCTCATGAGAGCATTTTTCCCTTTTTCCCCCTTTGTTTGTAAAGGAAGAAATTGTGACTGGTTTTGTCATGAATGGGTCATTTTTGTCTTTTCTTCCTCCCCTCTCCCATCTCAATAATGACAGCTGAGATTTAAACACATTTAGTACATTCAGCCTGCAGTCACTGTTTAACAAAGATCCCAGTCTAAACAAGTTGGGTTGCTTTACTCCAGCAGTGTTGATACATGTTAATATGCTGGAAAGAGCCTTTCCAAGGAATTCCTCTCCTTATTTCAGAGGATATCTTCATTCTTAACAGGCTGTCCTCTCATATATTCCTTTAGACAAGAGCCATGTAGCTCTGTTCTGGTGCACTGGTATTTAACTGGGTTGTCATTAACTGGGGTATATTTCAGCACTTGGTGCAATGGCAGACATCAAGGAGGTTGCCAACACATCTCATGGCCCTACTTCTACCCCATGGTATTCCCTGGCAGGTAGGCAAGAATGGGGGGAACAGCAGTGAATATCTTGTAGGAGACTGTACTTTCAGAGACCAAAGACGGCTTAAATAGTCTGCCTTGAAGTGGTCTGGCCTCCTCCTCCAGTGGGGATTGCTGATGATCTGGCACAGGGATTTGAGCCAGGTGCACATGATGGCTGCAGACTGATGTTGGAGTCGACAGCTCTCAGAAAGCAGCAGTACTGCTTTGCCCTGGGCGCCACTTCCTATCCTTGCTCCATTGTTTGAGGTCTAGCAGTCAGTGACACAGTAGAAGAACAAGCTGATTGAGAGGGCTGATCCAGCAGGAAGGCGGGAAGTTGACTCCAGGACTCTCTGCCTTCCTTCCTCCTGCCTTCTCTTGGTTGCTGGTGTCCCATGCCTCAATGCTGTGCTGCTGTGAGTGTTTCTGTGGCCACACATCCCTGTGGGTTGGTGTCTGGATTTAACTGTTCCATTTTTGCATTATCATATTCTTGCTATTATATTTATTAGTTCCTGATGCTGATCCACCGTGGGGCAGTTCAACACTTCCCTTGACACAAGGCAGGAGAGGGGGGCCTGCAGGAACAAGGCACAGGAAGCGTGAGAGGGCAGGATGTGATAACTGGCATTGCCACCTTCCCACAGAGCATGGTGGGGCAGGTGATTTTAGGAAGGCAAGTCAGAGTTGGAAAGGAAGATAAACTTTTCAGTTTGTGCTGGGCAGATGGCACAGCACCTGTAGTGCTGTGATAGCTCAGAACTAGAACATACCCAAACCAGACCCCAAGGAAGCCACAGGCAGCTAATGAACAAAGAAATGACATCTGCATCATTTTTTGTCCCCTCCTGGCACAGGGCAGCACAGGGCTGTCCACACCTATCTGAGCACAGGGCAGAAAGATGCCAGTCATGAATAGCTCTAGAGAATTACATCCAAGGGACAACATTCCTAAGGAGGGGTGGATGGACCAAACCCTACAGTGCCCATCCTCTGAGCAGGTACAGCACAGCCACAACCACACACTCACTCTGCTAAGGCCAGAAACAGCAAGATTTGTTGACCCCCATGGTCTACGTGACAAATCGGTTTTTGTTCCAGATGTTGATTTTTTTAATTAAGACGATTTATTCAGACCAATGCATAAGAAACAAAAGAAGTAAACACAAGCTTAATGTTTCAGAAGAGTTTCAAACTCGTTATTCAACATTATTTGCTTGCTGTGTAATCTCTTCCTCATCATTCATTGACCTCTGGCAAACAAAGAATTGAGCTGACAGCAACTTTTCTTCCTCAAGCCCAAATTCTTAAAAATACCTTTCTATTTAAAGTTGTATTTCAACCTCTTCACACACTCTGTCCAATAATCTCTCTTAAAACCACCATCTTGCTTGTCTTTCGCATTTAAGAAAATTGCAAGGAGGACTTCACAGTAAGCCAGGTTGGGAGATTATTTTTTCTTAATGAGTAAAGGGGAAAAAATTCGAAAAGAAGTGAAGCCAGTCTGCTTATAGAAAGACAAAATCTCTTTCGTTGGTTTTCCCCCTTTGATTCATAAAAACATCTTGTTAATTCCTGCAGGGTTTCTGGGAGAAAAGCTGTCTGAGATCCCTACACAGCGATAGAAGTTAGATACATATGAAGCAGAAAAGATTGACTGATTTAATGATTAAACAAAAAGAGGAGGCATAAATGACTGAGGAATCTATCAGGGAAACATATTAACTGGAGTTTCCTTATTTGTCTACCTGTGCATTCTTAATAATTTACTTAGAAGAGATGCTGGGGTGACTGTCTCAGTTTAGCTCCTCCTAACCTTAAATGTAAAGAGGTTTTATCCATTTCAATCACAGAAACCCTCCATCAGACTACATCCAGTTTGTGAGAGTTAATAAATCTGACTCAGTTCTGGTGAAAGCTTTCCAAATTTTGTATGATGTCACCTTTGCGCATTTTTGAATTTAGATCAAATTAAGTGTTTTTCAATTTTTTTACAAAAACAGTAACAATTTTTTTTCTTTCTTGGGTAGATTGTTCTCTGAAATTGTCCTAGTTTTGAAGTGAGGATAAAAAAAATGTTTATGGGCATTTTAATTTGAAGGAGGAAAGAAAAGTTTGTTAAAAGATTTGCAGCATTTGGATAAAACAGGAGTAAATAGTAATCTGGGTAGGAATGACAACACACAACACACAACTACTGAGAACACAAAACTACTTTTGTAATCACAATGTGAGTACAGAATACAGCAAATACTAAGTGCCAGCCTTACAGTCTCAAGGAATATTAAAAAAAAAATACACACCAAATTTGGTGATTTAGCAATGGAAATAATACAGTTAATTACTCAAAGAAGTCTTATGAGCTCAAGTGACAGTATTTTTTCCAGTCACACTGCAAATCAAGATACTTTGTGGGAGTTACCTCCAGGAGATGAACAACACACTGCTGAGCACAGGTAGAAAGTAGGTGGCTTTGAAAACAAAAGTTACTAGGGCATGAAGAAGCTGCCATTGACCTCAAACAAGGACAAGCATCTCCATGATCCCTGTGCACAGAAGCCATTCCCACCTCAGTCCAATTGCTTCCTCAGCACCAAGCATCTCTGCCAGTGCACAGGGACTGAGCCTGGCACAGTTTGCTCTACAGTGGTCCTTGAAAAGCCCTTACACTCTACAGACGTGATTCATGTATACCCACACAAATTTCATCTCCTCTTACTTCAGTCTTCGTTTACTGGAAAATAATGTCTGGATTTGCCCCTAGAATGAGCATAGCCCAAATACCACCAGGCCAGTATCCCAGGAGCTTTTCCCATACAAAGGGACAGAAATAACCTGCTCAACTGGTACTCAGTTTTGAGCACCAATGTCCCTCAGCAAAGGTAGAACCATATGATGGTGCCTGTTGAAATGGGATCGATTCTTGGCTCTGTTGGCACAGGACCAGTCTGTCTCAGGGAAGTTACCAAGCAGGGAGTTGTTGTTTGTACTGGACATTGGAATAGTGGTGAGAAAGCTGTGATTGCCTGTGAAAGACAGCCAAGAACAGGAGAGTCTGTTTAGGGGAGTTTGGCTGGTACCAGCTTGGGTGAGATCTGAACTGATGGCCATCATGTGAAAAGGTCCCACAATTCATTCCCTGCTCCACACGCCAAACTACTCTTTTGTACATTTCAGATTAATCTTACTACAGAACATGTCTTTGTTTAACGCTGTCGAGTTTTGCTCATTGCAGCATGTAAGTTACTGCTGGCTGGGGTTAGGAGCAGAGCTACTCCAGGAAAACACCAGAGACAAAATTCAGATACCGAGTTATAACTGCTTCTTTGGAGAGGTCTCTCCACTGTGTTCCAGTTGGGAACATGTTCAATTACTGCCCATATTAGAGGCATATTATCTTCTCTTCCATTAAAGTTTAACTGCGTTGTCTCGCGAATTATTGGAAAAGAAAGCCAAAGTGCCATCCATCTATCTTCCTCTCCTTGCACCGCTGCAAAAGCCGCCTCACAAAACTTACTCATGCAGCTATGACGGTCCCCAGCCCTTGGAAGGGGCCTCACGTGTGCACAGCAAGAGAAGTGAGAGGAAGTTGTGGCCGCAGGTTGCAAAGGGGAAGCCTGAAGGATGTTTTCCTCCTTGCCTTATTGGTTTGGAAGCAGAGGGAAAGGGGAAGAAGGTTTTTCCTGATTCTAGCACATATTTCCCTAGCTCGGCCTAGCTGAAGATGCTTGTGGTTCATCCTCACAAATGCCATGTCAGGCCCTGGGCCAATACAAAAACCAAGTCTGCCTTCAATACATGCAGGGAAAAAAATACAGTTCCAGCTCGCTCCATATTAGACTGTGTTTGCAGAGAAACGGAGGAAATGAGGAGGGCTCTGATAGTTGTAGCTGAGTAATGCTGATCTCTGCCCTTAATAGGTCCTGTTGTGGAGAGCACAGCTATTTCCCTTGTTGTGCTTTCTTTGATTATAATAAAAATATAAAAAACATACCAGGAAAAGATCTCAAAGGAACATATCTTAATGCAGTAGCATAAGGGGTTTGGTAGGACTGCCAGCATGCCTGGTGAGCTGAGGGAGATACAGGTGCCTTAGGCCACATGCCAGTGTTCATTCCTGACAAAGACATGGGAACAAGAAACATGAGAGCCTTTGATTTTGTCTTTAAAATGTTCCCATGTTGTAAAAATCTGCAAAACCTCCTCCATTCTCAGGTGTTGGTAAAAATGCTCACACCCAACTTTAAAACAGACTGAAGCCTTGCAATCTTTTTCGTTTTCTTGTGCCTGGAGAGCCAGTGCTATTTCTGCATAAAGCAGAAATTGCATGAAAAAAATAAAGTTGATCAAAACAAGAACTTCGCAAGAAGGCAGCAACTGAAATGGATCCTGTTTGATCACCGCTGAAGACTTAATGGAGAAAAAAGAAAGAGAAAAGTTAACTTAGTTTGCAGGTGGTCAGTCACTAAAAATGAAATTGAAAACAAGAGAGATCATAAAAATTAGTACATTATTCATGGCAATTAGTTTGCCAAGTATCAATCCATGCAGTTTTCATAAAGAATAAAGATCCTAGCCCAGTTTCCTGGCCTAGTAATTACATAGTCTCTACTTAAATTTCCCCTTCAGTTCACCATTATGTATGTGCCTTCCTCTCTGAAAACTGTCTGACAAACCTAAAACCCACCACTTGCCTTTCAATGCTGGCTAGTAGCTTTGGGTTTTGCTACAGGAGTCATTATTCCTCTACCCCAATAGGCTTTATATTTCTTAGCCTGAGAGTACTAAATGAAAGGAGCTCAAGCCACCACATTGCTAAATCTAATCTTTCTAAGGTTTTCATACAACTAAATTATATTAACTGCCCTTGAGTGAAAAGTTTTAGCCATGTCAAACTCCACCCAAATCAGCCCAGAAAGGACACTGACTTTGCCCAGCCTTCAAAATTGGTGCAGAGGTTTTCGTCATTAGTTGAATTTCATTCAGGCTACCCTCTGCAGCTATGAACATTGCATCCTAATACTTCCTAATTCTGGGCTGGGGATTATCTACGTGGCTCAGCCTCAGATTTTGGAGAAAGCTGCAAGCATTTCCAAAGCAGTTGAAGGCTATTCCTTCAGTTCCACCTTTTGGGAGCTGGAGATCAACCAGGCTGCTTGAGATGGTGATTTCTTTACAAGAGAAGGACTTAACCTTGTTGTATTTGTGGCTGACAGTAATCTCTAAAATATAAAGAATGAAGCACCTTGGAGGTTTTAAAGATGCATTGATTCCTCACAGAAAGCTCTATAATGTGTTAGGCTGGAGATATTTTTATTCTGAATAGTTTCTGAAGCCTGCTCAGTATCAAAAAAACCCCTGATTTATCCATGTACTTGTAACAAGAATGTTTCCTTTCATCCTTTCTACTTAAGATTCACTTGGATTCTTTGTGCTGGATTGAGAGGTGCTCAGTGTACACCATGTCAAATACGACAGTATCTGGTCCACATCAAATTCAATACTATTCTTGTATGTTTGAGATAGATTTGGTTTCTAATCCTCCACTTGCAGTCTCAGAATACACTGCAGCCCAAAGAATTCATGCCATGAGGTGTCAAGTACCCTCAGCACTGTTAGGTAATTTCTGTGCTCCAGTGAGAGGACAAATAATCCCCTCCCTTTTTGAGAGAGCCCAGCACACACCATGAGGAGATGCTATCCTGTGTTGGTGGGCTGAAGACATTTGAAACGTGCAGAAAGCATCCTGGATGCCATCAACTTCCAAAAGACTTGGATTTAGACTACAGCATGAGTTTGCCTCTGCTGGAAAAAGCAGGGATATGTTGGTGACTGACAAAGGGACTGATCCAGAGTCCATTGAAAGTTGTGATACATATGGCTTGCACTGGGACTTGAACCAAGTCTATGGTGGGTTTTAAGATGAAAAGGTATTGTGGCAGCCAAAAGTGACCTTTAAGAGAAAAGAATCCCCCCCGAAAAAAATGGCCTCACTTGTTGGTTCCAGGAACTGTGGGGATGAGTGAAAAAACTAGCAATTCACAGATCAACAACATAAACCTCTTTTTACCTCTTTTCACTCTTCCACCATGGATTAAGTTGCTTTGATGAATATCAGACGTATTTGCCTTTCATCGCTTTTCATACTCTAAACCTTGCCCTAGACCCAGCCTCTCTGTTTCAGACTACTGGATCTTATACGTGCACAGGAGCAATTTGGTGTATATAATGATAGGCATGATTGTTAAATTGGTTTCCAGTGTCTTTGAGGCTGCATCCCTGCAGAATTGCAATTAAACACTTGACAAACCACAAGCCTATGCTAATCCCACTTCAAAAATCTCTGATGGCAAGGACAGCAGTCTGCCTTCCTTCTCCATTGAAAGATGGGGAGACCCAGCATTACTCAGGCTCTTAAAAATACTCTTTTTCGCCTTTGGTTCAGTGGCTCGTGTTTCAGCTGTAACATTCTGCCTGAGCTGGCCATTGCTGTGTAACAAGCTCCTCTTTGTTCAGCCCTGCTACCTCATTTCTTTCTATTAGCCTTTAATCCCTGTCAGGGTTTCACCTTTGCAGCGATGAGGTCACAGCTCATGTTGATTGGGAAAGGAAATCCTGATGATTGTTGCTGACAGAAAGCTGATAATGCTGGTTTGGGCAGCAATAAATTCTCAGTCTCTAAATGAAGACTAATCTCTGAGCCAGAAATCACCTCTTTCAGTAGTTTTTTTGGGCCTCATTCACAAATATTTTCCCATGCTCAAGCTGTCTGACCTTTGGAGCATTCAATGCACCTATGTTATTGTGCAGAACTGTTTTCCAAGGATCAAAATAAGCAGCCATCTATCAGTGAGAGGCAGGTGAAGTTATGAAATAAGTCAATAGTGTTATCCTCACTATGGGAATGCAGCACTTGGAGCTCGCTCTAGCCGCTGCAGCCCTAAGTGCCAAACTGCTCTCTGCTGCTGAGCCGTTCCATCCTGTCAGCATTTTCATTTCTTCAAATGACTGGTGTTTTTAGGACCACTTATTTTTATTTTTTCAGGACAAAAGCACAACATGCAGAGAGATTAAAAAATGAAAAAGGAGTAAGCAGGAGTGGTTTGTGTTGTTAAGTTCATATTGCTGACTCAAAGAGTGATTCAATAAAGACAGTTTTTAAATAACCCTGAGCAATGCAGATGCTTCTTTTACAACATCATAAACTCTGTCTTTGGTATGGTTCACTACCTGAAATCAAGTGTGGCCATTGAACTGGCCCTTCTCTGCTGCAGTAACCATCACATGCAAACTCCTTGCACTTCCTGCAAGGACACAGCTCCTTGCCAGCAGGGAGCAGTGGGGAAGTTCACCAATGGTTGGACAAGAAGAACACTCCTGGAAATCCAAAAATTCAAATAATTGACAATACTGTCAAAACTTTATCTTCTACACATTATATTGTCTTTTTCTTTCTGTTCCTCCTGCTGTTCCCCAAAACACATGTCCCATCAACACACTGCAATCTAATTTCCTCCTTGCGGAGTACTCTCTCTCTGCCGAATTCTTGGTTCAGTCGTGGACGGTCAGGACAGACAGTGATGGAGATTTCTATTCTCAGGTTTTAGATCATGATGTTTATTGCAGAAGGTGTGGGAAAAGAGCCCTGCCAGGAGCTGCCGCTTGCAGCTCCAGGGAGGTCAGGGAAGTTAGAGAGCAGGCGAGAGGGGAGAGAGTGTCAGAGTGTGACAGAGTGAGCGAAGAGGAGAGCAGAGCAGAACAGAACAGAATGCTCTCAAGGGTGATTACAATACATTAAATCATCTTCTGTGTTGAATATTCTAATTTCCATGAACCAATCTAGAATAAGCTACAAATCCTACAACATGTGCCTACAGCCTATAAGAATCATTACATTAACCTATGGCATTATATTTTAAACTCTAAAAGTTGCTCTTCGGACTCTTTGATGAGTTTGCAGGGTCTCCCTTGATCTTTGGACCTGTCTACATGTAGAGGGCATTGTTTAAACAAAGGGGGATTACCTATAGCCGGTATACCTTGTTTTCTAGTTGTTCAGTGACTGGAGTTGGGTAACTCAAAGCTTGTTTTCATCTCAATCTCAGCATCTTTTGCCAGGTAATCATATTTGTAAGGTTTTCCTATTCTATCTTCCCCAACACCTCCTAGTGTCTTATCTACCTACCAGAGCCTCAGTGTCCCCAAATGCAGCTGCTTTGTGCACTTATTCACTCCTGGACAGCCATATCCAGGCTCAGTGCTCCAAGATATGAGAAGCTGGTGGCTGAAAGCTTTGGCTCCCTCCCTGCCAGCCCAGCCTGGCTATTGTTTTTGTCTCTCAGCAAGCTGTGCTCACCCCTTTGATCAAAATAACCCTGGACACTGGTCCGAATGCAGATTTGAACTTTACAAATTGGGTTTTCTCAACTAACAAAGTGGGCATTTTACTCCCTTTCCTCCCCGCAGTAACAGAACTCCCTGTTGCAACACACAGCTGGTAGCATTTTAGTCAGGCAATCCCTATGTAATCCATTATAATTTTTTTCTTCCTTCCACAGTGTGTTGGTCTTCTCAATGGCAAAAATCCACTATGGTCAAAATTCTTTCTAAATACAGGCTCCAGCAAGGCTCCTGAAGGCAACAATTCAGGTACCTGAACACAGATGTGCAGTAGGTGATTTGGGCTAGCCACCATACCCACACCAGGCTGGCAGAGGTGATGTAGGAGCTGTGGAAGATACACAGCTTTCCAGAGGGGCAGCCAAAGCCCAGGCAGGCTGTAAAAGAGCTTTGACAAAATCTCAGCCTATTTCAGATACCTGAGCCTGTCCAGGCAGCCCTGTGCCATCAGAGGAACAGATTGCTTCTGTGCTCATCAGCAGAATGGTAAAGTTTGGGCCACACATTATCAAGGTCCAAAAATTAATCATTACACGATGTATAGAAACCTTCACTTCAGTGTTTGTACTGGTATTCCCATCTTTGCAAGGACAAATCTTAGTATGTTCGTATGCTAACCCTTATGCCCACAGGTAACTACTTTATGTATCTTAGACATGTCTGCATCTGTCTGCATGTATCAGATTTTCCAATCCCTCTGTCAACTGAATCTAATGGCCTGTGCGTTAAACTCTTCGGAGCAGAAAGGGAAACTGTTCCTTGAATTGTTTTGACTTCAGGATTCTCTCCTATCTTGGTTTAGCAAAAACTCTAGCATTAGCTAGACTTTGTATACAAGAGAAATTTTTCATTAGAGGAATTTAGCTGGACTAAGATCCCTAAACCTGCCTCACATCTGCAGTCAAGCCTCACTTTCTTCACACATCCACATCCCACTGACAGGGGCAGCTCAGGAGCTCAAGGACAGCAACAAACACCTGTGGGGAAGACCAGTGCTCTGTCTCAGTGCATGGCGTGTGAGCAGATACCTGGAAAATGCTTAAGTAAACTGAGCCCCAGGCACAGGGAAGGGCTGTCCTTGGAACACAGAGAGTAAGAGGCCAGCACACAAAGGAGAGACCCAATGTCTCCTTGCACTGGGGGAGCAGCACGACAGCAAGAGTAAAATCAAGGAAAGCTGCTGCAATACGGAGAGCAGAGCTGCTGGTCTGCTTTACCTGGTTTCCATTACATGCATTTCCCATGCCTGGGATGAGGTGAAATTCCTTAAATGCAAGAACATTATCTCTGCAACAGATTGGGGTAGATGGTCTGGCTCTTGTTTCTGCCCTTGATTTGTCAGCCCTGAGATGCTGGTAAGAAAAAATACTGCATAAATGCATGAGGAAATAGGCTGCAGTGTAAAAATCAGACTCAGTGGGACCACAGCATCATTCTTCCCACAGTCCTAGGGCTTTGCTCCAGATTGATTCCTCTGGTTTGTGCTGGCTCCTTTGAGCATCTGGCCATGTTCTGCCATACTGCACAGCTCCATCTCACCAGAGCAGAAAATGGGTACATCCTGGAAGGGAGATGTGTGTGGAGATATGCTAATTGCTGATGGATGAGTTCCCAGTGGATGGCACTTTTTTCTCCCAGACCAGATCAAGCTTCCTTCCATGCGTAGCAAACAGCTTTTTGTGTGCATCCCTTTACCAGCAGCTTTTAACAACAAACACACTATCCTGCTTTTCTTACAGATTGTTGCTAAAAAGAATACGTGTTAGGATTTTAAAGTCTGTTTGTTTTGTTGACTTTTTAAAGATTTATATTTTCTATATCAACATTAAAAAAAAACTAGAGAAAAAGTAATCATAATATTGCGGAAACACATACCTAACACATCCAAACTGGCATTCTCACTCTTACCACAAGATAAAAAAAAAAAAAGGCATGGAAAACTCTTTAAGGAAGAATAATTGGGATGTTAAACACAGGTCTACTATTGTGCAAAGCCATTTTAATCCAGTTACACAACTGGAGCCAAGTGAAGCCACACAGCTTCTCCAGCTCTGCTCCAAATTCATTACTTCCATTTCAAAATGTAATCTCAAAGTAAGCACAGTCACAGCTCTGTGCTGCTCAGCTAGGTAGGATACCTTTAATCTCTCAAAGAGTGTAGCTGAAGGCAGACTCTTGCAGCAGAACACTCTGAATGCTGCATTTACATGGCCGCCTGTGGAACAGAATTGCCTTGGGTTTGGGAGATTTTATATAAATAAATGCTCTTTCTTGGAACACGAGCAGTTAATTTCATCAGCATTATAATGCCATTGGCTGCAGACACTTTCCCTTCAAACTCCATTTTCCATTCTAAGATTTCTCATCTTTTTATCACCTTTTTGTTCAGAGTTTGTACAACAACTAGGACCAGGCCCCTTTCAAAATATTTGGTTTATTCTAGAGGTGACATATATCTAGTCAAGTGCCTGAGAAGCAAAGGGCCTGGCACACCTGACAAACAGGGCTCTCCATGGAACTGAGAGGCTGCAGAGATGCCTGACCCATGAATCCCTCATGACCCAAGGCAGGAGGTGGGAATTTTGAAGGTCAGGTTGACTCTTCAGGGCATGCTGTTTGGCAGAGAATTAAGCACTTGATAATGAAAACTTAAAATGGTTTAATACCAAAGAGCCTTGGTGAGATCTGATGATTTCACCTAAAACAGATGTGCACCTAAATTCTACCTGCTTAAAAAAAAGCTGCTGAAGCCTAAGGTATCCTTCTTGTCCAAGCATTTTCAGGCTGCTGGTTTTCAAGACAGTCAGTTCTTGTACTATTATGGATTTTCTTGGAGATGGAAGAAGTTGCCTGCATGGCAGAAAGGCCATTCCACCTGGGAACTAGGGAGCGCTTGCTCACCATGCCAGGAAAAAAAAATAGCAAAAATGGATAAATCTATGCATGCTTTAATATGGAAATGGTGCAAATTTAGACTTTTCCTTAGCTACAGGTAGCACATCATCTGCTCCTCCATCATGGCAGGAGGCATGTTTACCCTTCCCCCTCTTCTGGCACCCATCAGCTCAGGTCAACACTCACTCTGATTTGCCACAACTTTCTGTTTGAGAAAATCACCCTGGTTTATGGTAAGAAACAAAAACTGGCTTGAGATATAGAAAATTTCTGTCCAAACACTTAATTTTTTGTCAAAATCCTAGTGCTGGAATGAGTATCATGCAACAGGGAATATTGAGCAGAAGCTGCACACAGCTCATCCTGTAAAGCAGAGAAGACAACCTTGGAGTTTGCCTTTTGCTATCAATTATTGCATTTTCCCCTTTTTGCAGCCCAGGGTGCAGTGATTTCCATCCATACAAACATACCTCTGATAAAACAAAAAACAAAACAAAACAGTGTTCTTTTCAGTAATTTAGAAAAGGGTTTCACTTCTGTCTCCATTTTCTGCAGAAATTAACTACTCTAAATGGATGGGGCAGGTTTTAAAAAATTTACCCACGCTGTATAATCTAGTAGGTTCACGAGGTGACATGATTGTTTTTTGAAGTTTTGTTAAAACTTCTTAATCCCTAGGATGCAATAGATAGTGCTACCTGCTTCGCTTCTATAGATGGGACTTCCTGTCATCACCAAGTTTTACGGCTTGGGACAGACAGACGCCAGAAGAAAAAAGTGCCAGATCTCCCCAGTCTGTGGAGAAGGGGTGAAACTCTATTTCCTAGGATGTCACCCAGGTTGATAAGAAGTCCCCATTTTGAATTGCGCAAAGAACATAATTGTGTTTAGACTGTGCTAAGCAGCTTGCACATAAATCAACCTCTCAATTCCCTCTGAGGCATCAGGAGTAACAGGATGACCCACGTGGGCATTTCAGTTTGCACCATTACTGCACTCCTGAAGTTCATCTCCTGAGTTGTCTCCAGCTACTCAGCTACCCATGTACCATGGGTTATACTGCAAAGAGATCATAGAGTAACAGCTGGATTCAACCTAGGTGAAACTAAAGCAAGATGCTTTTCAAGAGGGCACCTGTTGTGCCTCAGCCTCATGAATGTTCAGCACTGTTGATCAGACTAGACCCTTTATTAGGGAAAACCCCTCAGCCTGGAGGGCTTGTGCATTTGTGGGAGGTGAACATCAGCTCCTTGTCCTAAACTTTTTCAGTCTCACTAGTGTAGTCAGAGCCTACACATCTTGCTCAAGAGCATAGGGAGCATCAAGGGCAGTGTGACGACAAAGCTCAGCCCTCCTGTGCTGCTTCTTGAGACACGTAACAATTACATGTACAGCTATAACCTACTGCAGCCAGGCATCTGGGGCTACTTCTGGCTTTATATCAGGATGCACATCTGACCTGCCACAAGCTGCAGTCAGACAAGACACCAGTCATCCGATGGGCCCATCCCTCTCATCTTTCTTTCCCACAGAAAAATGCTTCTGCTTCCATCGATGAGCTCCCCAGTGACCCAGGACACTTCCACTCACTGGCTTCTGATAAAACCTAGCCATGGCTGCTGATATCACATGGCTAATAATAGGTCAGCAGGACAAATCCTGTGAGGCTAGGAATAATACAGCTTGGTGCTGACAGGGTAAGTGTCAGTATCACTTTTCAAGTGATATTTATTGACTGTAAGCTCAAGGCAGAGAGGATGCAGCTCATTCATCAGTGACTTTCTTCCACTGTTTAACACGTGACTGTTTGCTCTGCTGTGTAGGTTGGTTGTATTTATTTGAATCATATCACCTTGGACTCTAATAAAATACTGACATTTCTATTCCTCATTCCCAGCTGAAGGGTCAATACCATGCTCAATTTGCTGCAAGTTTTACATACATAATCTCTGGTTTAAATTTAAGGATGGGCAGTGGGAAAACACAACGTTACTTTCTAGCAAGTTCAGTATATTTTATTTTCATGTTCTAGTCAGGGAAAAATGGCATTAAAAAAAATGCCTTTCTGTAAATACCTTAGCACATACTTTCTTATTTGTTATACAGCCAAATTTTGAGGAGATTAAGGGGTAGAAAATAAAAGGCATTGACATACCTAAATACCACAGATGACTAATCTGTCTCAACTCTTATGACAATGTCACTAGGCATCTACAGATCTTCAGGAATCTGGCCATGTGGAAAACAGCTCTGGATTCATAGAGCCTGTCAAATATTTCTTTGGTTCCCCCATCTCAAGAGTTTCATTTTTGGTAAATAAAAAAGACAGCTGATATGTTATAGAGGATATAATGCTTTAGCATTGTCGAAGAATTAAAAAGAAGACAGAGGGTGAGGAGAGAGCTAGCAAAAGATGTTCAGTCATTAATGAAATTCTCTGGTCAAAACTAATGGCAATGCTCCATGGACTTCAGGAAAGCAAATTCAGACTATGAACTACAACTCAAAGAGAGTAGAAGAACTTACGTGGACAAGACACACGTGCAGTGTAACTTCAGAGACAGGTGCTACTCAGTTATTTGAGTGTCGTGCATTTCTGAGGCAGACCCAAAGCTGCACTTACCCAAATGCTCCTTATTTGTGCACGAATTCAGTTTCATGAACAATTACCAGCTACAGAATAGAGCAGTTTACATCAACCCAGTGGTTTACATGATATTCCAAAGAAATGCCAAAGAGCCTGTCAGGTGCCAAACAACTGTAGAGGGCAGGGAGGAAAACATGAATATCATTGGAATTGCAAAGGAGATGAAATAAGCAGAACATAGCTGCAGATAAACAGGCTGCTTTTACAAACTCGTCCAAAAAATCTTATGTAAACTCTTTCACATACTGCAAGTAAGTACATTCTTGGATTTCCTTTAATCTCACTTATGTGAAACTTACAGCCTTGAATGAGGCCCCTGTGGTTTGAAGGTGATTTGTTGAACTTATCTGTATCTGATAGCCCCCAACACAGCACTGTAAATTAGTCATGGCTAATTTGGTTGCAGCTATGTTTTATCTTTTTTTTTTTTTTAATTTATTTTTGTTATTACATTTCTCTCTCCCACTCATAGAGAGAAAACTACTTCTCCTACCCCAAAAGTAGTTATTTGTCATTTTAAAGGGTTTTAACAGTTCAAGGAAAGAAGGACCTAGGGACCAAGAGCTGAAGGTGGGAGCACTGCAGGGTACTGAGCCCTTGGACTGTCTCTGCAGGATCAAACCAACCCTTTGGGATCCTCCCAGCTCAGGATATTCCACAGAAAAAGCCAATGGAAGTCATCCTGTGAGCACACCCCCGCAATATGGGGGCAGAGCTGTGCTCTCTGCTGAAGATACTTTCCCCTTTGACCTCCCCAGTAACTATTGCCACCTTGCAGTGGTCCCAGACCACCTTTCCGTGGTTTCTGTCAAATTTCTGGGTTATGAATTTAAAACACTTCCAAAAACTATCTTAACATTTTTATACAGCTAAAGATACACATTAAAGACAAACCAGTTAATAACAATTCCATGTTCTCTCAAAGTGACTGCCACCCAAGGGTTCAGCACAACTGGCCTTTATTTAGAAAATATCAGAGTGTGGGTTTTTCAGATAACCATCTACATAATCTCCATAGACAGAAGAAATGCATAAAGCATGAAGAGGTAAAACACTTGCCCAAGGTCTCTTTGAAATGTTGTGTGCCTGATAAATCATGAGCTCTTCATTAGCTTCAATGGACACCAATTTAAGCTTTTAATGTTATTGTCAGGAGATGAAATGAAAGTCAAAATGTCCTGACCCCAGTGCAGTTGCAGAGAGTAATTGGATGGTTCTGCTTTAGATCATTTTGGATCTCCCCAGCCCCCCAAGCCTCCTTGGCTGGCCCCGGAGAAACCACCCAGCCCTGCCTCAGCAGCTGAGCAGGTGGGAAGGCAGGCCGGGTACACTGAGGCCAGTGTGGAACCCGTGCTGTGTGAGAGCAGAGGCACAAGGAGCCCTTCCAGAGCATTCCTCCCCTCTGTGGGTTGCCACAGCTGCACTCAGGCTGCTGGACATCCCTGGCTCCGAACAGCACATGGCCATCAGTCCAGCACCACAGCCTCTCCGTTTCACCAGGTCATACCCAACCACCATGGAAAAGAGGATGGACCCGGTGGGTCCCAGGCCCTCTTGCCAAACCCCTGCCTCCATGTTTCAGAGGAGATGGGAGTCCAGAGAAGGGAGGGCTGGGCTTTGCTGCAGAGACACCAGAAAGGCCCTGCTGACCAAACTCCTCATGGAACTGCTGTTCTCCCACTGCTCTCCCAACAGAAAGGCTCCTGCAGAGGCAGCCTCTATTCCAACCATCAAATACAACACCACTGCTGAAGAGGGGTTTTCCAGATCCTGCCTCAGCTCACCTCATGTGTCTGTTCAGAGTCCTTGTGCTGATGCCCAGGTAAGTCCATCCCTGTGGAACTCCAGTTTAGCAGCTTTCTAACCCCGTTCCTGTAAGCAGTTCATCAGTAGATCTGGCAAATCTTGCAGGTTCAGAGGAAAAAAAAAGCTGCTCGTTTTGTCAGTGCCTTTCAGTGAGAGCAATCTTGTAGCCACCCACACCTATCAGATAACTGCGCTTGGCCAGTCATCAAAACCAAAGCCAAGCCTCAGCCACCGGTGATTTCAGTGTAACCTTTGCCTGGGAGGAGCTCGGGGAAGCCCACATGCTCTCAAATTGCATTAATACTCCCTTTCCAGCTTGCTAACACAGAAACTTTCCTGCCTTTTTCTACCCATCTCACTCCCATGACAACCTTCTCTGGCCTCTGCCTGACACAGAAGCAGCAGCTCCGCAACACAGTAGATTATGGGGGCAGAACATCTCATTTCTCTTTGACTGACACAGCCATCTGCAGCTGAAATACTCTTTCTGTGTTCCCAGCTGTTCCCCATCTGAGAAACTCAAGGAGAGGGAAGTGGAATAAGGGGTCAGGTGTAAATCTTACTCGGGGGAGAGGTAAAAAAGTGTTGTAATCATAGACATTTAGAGAGCTCAGTAGCCAAAGGTACATGAGTTGGAAAGAAACAAGTTGCTTGCATGAGTTGAAGAAACATCACTAAAATCAATCAATGCATGTAATTCAAGACTAAATGAAACTCACTGTTGCTAAAGAAAGCAAAGTTTACCATGACTTGTTGACTGATGGGGTCTGATAAAAAAAAAGTATGGGATTTAGTGGCTGCAAATGAAATCCCTAATCTGTAAGATGTAAAGTGCATCATAAGCTGAAGGCTAGACAGTCTATTTTTCTTCATGTTTTTGGCAGTTGTTTTACAAACTACTTCATCCTCTCAATACCACAGAAAATCTGGTGGTTCCTGGTAGAGCCGGACAAATGGTCACCAGCTCAATAGGTACTAACGTACACAATTTTTCCACTTTGGGATAGAAAAACCCCAATTTTTTCTTATTCTAGCTTCTAGACAGCTGGCTACAGTTCAAGCACCATTTAGTACTTTCTGGCTAGCCTTAGTTAAACACATATTTGTAATTTTCAAAACCTAAACTGTAGTTACAGAGTTATGATGGTATCCATTACAGTAGTGCTTATCATTATTACAACTTCTGCTCAAAATGTTGGCAGTATTTGGACAATTCAGCAGTGTGTAATTTAACTTACCTCACATCCAGAGTCAAGAGTGGTTGTTCTGATCAGGTCCAAGGTCACTCATGGGCTGGGTTCAGATAAAGTTGGTTTTGGCTTTGCCTGAGTGGAGAAACCCAAAATCTTTTATCAGCTCTCCCCCACATCACTGTATGACCTGCACAAGATCTCACTCATGTGAGAACCATCAGCTAATGGCAAAACAAAAAAGCTTATCACCATATTGGGACTCAACTTGCAAATGTTGCTCTGCGGACATGGCCAGGCCAAGATACCCATCACCTATAGTATGATACACCACATCTGCTTTCCTTTGATCCTTACTGATTTTTACCTTTTTTCCTTTTATATATTCTCTGTATTCTTTACACATATATTTGGATCTCTGTAGCTTATTATTGCATTCATAGCTAGTTTTCCCAGTAGTTTTCCATGCCCTTTCCCTAGGCAGGAAGACAAAAATTCCAGAGCTCCAAGTCCCAGGGGGTACAAGGCCCCTATCCTATCTTGGCTCTTTCTGGGAACCAAGGCCAAAAACAGCTCTTCAAGACACATTTTCATAAACAAAGTACAGCTAGTACCAAGGGGAGTGGGGGGCTCCAGAGAAGGGGCTTGACCTGGGGGGAATTTCATTACCACTTGTCCTCCTAATTGGTACTTTTTATCAATTAGGCTAATTTCCTAAAACCTATAAAAATGTATTCAACTCTGTGGAGGTGGGCTTTTGTGGACATTCTTCTGTAACTGCCCCTGGAGGTCCAATAAAGATCCACCTTTATATTACCTCCTATACTAAAACTATCTCAAGTTTCATTTCTAGGTTGAAAAAGGCATCACCTTCCATTTGATTTATTGGTTTCTAATTTACATTGGCTGACTCTACTTCCATCCAAGCAATACCAAAGCCAGACTTAAGCTAGGTGTGATCATGAGGAAACTGTACTTTGTCCTCATGGGCTCTCAAACACCGTTTAAGAATCATAAAATCCCAGAATGTCTTGGGTTAGAAGGGACCATTAAAGCTCATCCACTCCCACCCTCTGCCATGGGCAGGGACACCTTCCACTATCTCAGGTTGCTCCAAGCCCCATCCAACCTGGCCTGGGATACTTCCAGGGGTGGAGCAGCCACAGCTTCTCCGGGCAACCTGTGCCAGGGCCTCACCACCCTCACACATAAGGCTTTTTTTTCTACTATCTAATCTAAACCTGCTTTCTGTCCTTGTGAAGCCATTTCCCCTTGTCATGTCACTCCAGGCCCTTGTAAATAGTCTCTCTCCATCTTTCTTGCAGGCTCCCTTCAGGTACTGGAAAGAGCAATTAGGTCACGCCAAAGGTTCTCTGCTCCAGGCTGAACAATCTCAATTCTCTCAGCCTTTCCTCACAGAAGATGTGCTCCAAGAATGAAGTTTAAAAGAAGGTAGCCAGAAACTCTCCCATGGAAATGTCCATCCTGGCATGATCTGTGATTCAGACTATCATGGTAAAACATTTGGGTATGAAAGTGAACATGCCTTTGTCTGTCTTCATGACCCTCTCTGCTGTTCAAGATCTCTCTCCTGGGTCTGGTGATCATGTATAATTTCAAATGCTCAGTTACAAGTTAGGACTCATTGATAGAAAAAAAGGAAAAGATGGATGCAGAGAGTGAAAATATGGAGAGGGAGAGGAGAATTAAATAAAGGAAAGGAAGAGGGAAAAGAACCAATGAAATAGGATAAGGTGAAAGCAGAAAAAAGGGGGCTCATTACAGAAGAGATAGCACATTCTTAGCCACAGCAGGAATAAAACATCTTTCATCAGGCCAATGTTTTGGGGACTTGGTGGGTGTACTTTATGTCTCTGTCTTGGAGCAGCAATTTTCAGGCAGCCTCACACCTCCCGTGCTCACCACAGGCAGCAGGAACAAAGGCACTCAGAGAGCTGAAGTGATGTGGGAAGGGCTCTGGCATTTCTTGCTGTGTCAGAGCAGAGAGCCCTGCTCTGGAGTGAACAGAGGGGAGTTGGAGGAAAAGGCACCCTCCCCACCCTCCACGGGGAGCCTGGGAGCCTTGGCTGGGAGGACAGGAGCTGAGGGCACAGAGGCAGCTGGGGCGCTGTCTGCCTGTAGGCAGGTTGGAAACCGCAGCCAATCTTGGGACTCTGCAACATAAATCACTTTCTGGTCCCTCTCCCTTTCCCTAGGGAAAACGGCATTCCTTAACCCATAGCTAGGCACGTGCAGGCCAACCTGGAGGGGCTCTAGCTGTTACCTCAAAACTGTGCTCATTCCAGCCTTGGCCAAGAGAGATCAACTGCTGTTTTTGAGGGTGACTGACTGCAAGCCCTTGGAATGAGCATCCCTGGGAGACCTAAGCTGATATCTTTTGAAGACCCAGCAAAAATGCCAGTTTAGGGAAGAGCAGGATTTGTTGTTGTTGTTGTTTCTTTCAGAGATAATGCCTTCTCTACAAATCAAAATAAATGTGTTTAATTAGTTACCATAGAATCATAGAATATCCTGAGTTGGAAGGGACCCATAGAGATCACAGAAGTCCAGCTCCCGGCCCTGCACACAGGACACCCCATGTGCCTGAGAGCATTCAAACACTCCTTGAGCTCTGGATGTTGAATGTACTAAAAATCAAAAGGGAAGAGGCAGCCAATGGACCCAAACTCAAATACTGCTACAGAAAACAAATGAGAAGACACAATATCAAGACAGTAGATCTGCCCACAGTAAAAAGAAGTTGCAGAATGCTGTTATTTGCCGATTCTTTTTTTTCTTAAAAAAAAAAAAAAAAAAGAAAGTTATATTAAGGAGTACACTTATTTATTTTGGTTCTACTGAGTGCCAACAGCCTTGTCTCACATGGCTGCTTGGAATCACCTCAGATTAATTTTGAAGCCCCCAAAAGAAGTTACTCTGCTGTCCTTAATATCATTTGCTTATTTTGAGATCACTGTGGAAAAAGTAGATAAGAGTGCAGATTTTCCACTGTGTTAATATTTTCCCTGCTGTTCTTATGAGTGGTATTGTCATGATTCACAAGCCAAAAAAAAGGTTAAATAAACCACATCAACCATGGCCAACCACCACTGGCTCTGTATGTGACATAGCTGATGGCAAAGGAAACTGATGCTTTGTTTAACCTCTCTGAATGCCTGCCTAGCTGTGAAGGCCCATCCAAGGTGGTGAGAGCATCCCAGTGATGGGCTCCTTGTCCAGCTGCATTAGTGATCTTGCTGGCGTCAAGAGCAAGACTTGGGAGATGAGTTGTCAAGCTCAGATGGGTAAGAAAAAGGCAATGTGAGCATGCCGTGAAGTCTCAATCCCTGCCCAGCCAGTGAATACAAACATAAATACAATTTTCTTACACAATGTGGCTTACCACCACCACAGAATACAGAAAAGTCATGTGTCAGCATCCCTGTAAAAGTAATTTCTGGACTACTAAATCCAAACTGCTGAAACACTGCTAGAGGGTTACTAGAGGCTGCTAGAGGCTCACAGAAATGTCCCTCAGAGCCCATGCTCTTGTTTTCTGCCACAGCTGGCACCTGTTGTTTTCTGCATCGATAGCATCCTCCCAAACAGACCTAGACCACAAACATTCATTTAAAAGGTAAAGGTAGCAGGATCACACTGACCTTAAAGTTCATCCAGTTCCAACCCCCTGCCATGTGCAGGGACACCTTCCACTAGACCAGGTCGCTGCAAGCCCTGTCCAGCCTGGCCTTGGAAAATTCCACAGATGGGGCAGCCAGAGCTTTTCAGGGCAGCCTATTCCATGCCTAGTACCAATAATAACCAAGGAGGTCTTGTTTGAGTGGGGAATATGTATATGACGAATTTGCTTACAAAAGCTGTATCATGCAATTTTCCTGAGAATCAGAAACCATGGCATACTTCAGAGTATTTCCCATCTGACCTTTATTTCCTCATTTCTTAACAAACATAACAAACTGAAACATGGAGCTTTTTCTTTTCTGTTCTGTAATAAAAAAGATACATTATTTTTATGCCCAGAACATACGTTAAACATTCATTTATTTGTGAGATTTTCATTATATTATTACATATGCCTTGGTTTGGTGCATAGGAAATGTACAGTTTAACATGCTAATTTTATTACCAATTTTAAAAAGGCATCGAGCTCTTCAACAGACAGGAGATAAGGTCTGAGTTTCCCATGTATTGCTGAGTACTGGTGAGATTGGAATTTAAGCAATATGCTGTGTTCCTGTAACAGATTAATTTCAATGAGAGGTACTTGTTTAATTGGAATCAAACAATCTTACAATCAAAGAGTGAGTACCAAAAAAAAGGAGCATTTTGTTAATATGTGCAATAGCTTGTTAGTCTCTAAGTGTTTCTAATTCCTTTTGTACTTCCTCTGGTAGCTGCAGCTGAATGTCACTTCTTAAATATCCAGGCTGAACTTTTCAGGCATTATTAGCAATTCTGGGGGCCTATTCAGGGGGTCCAAACCTAGCTATTTATCACTCTCTGTCAATCCTCCTCAAGGTAGTTAATTTGAGGTGAAATTATTAATCCTTATCCAACTTCTTCCATCCAAAGACACCATATACTCATCCCAATGAACTCTGACATCTGTTTTGTTCCACAGCCTGTCAGTCAGGTTATCTGGCCCAGGAGTAATAGTTGAGATCTGTCCAAACATTTAGAAAAGTTTTAAATTTCACCAGGCATAGTTTTACACACCATGTATTTATACAAACAACTACATCAGGCTCACCTACTTTGCTCCGCCCTATGTTTAATCAACGTAATAGCTTGTTACTTGTCTTAAACTATAAACAAAGTATTTAAAAATAAAACAAAAGAAGAACACTACTGGGTTTAAAAAACAAGTATATGACATAATAGCTTGTGGTAATGTTTCAGGCTGGAGCACTTGCTTGTGGGTGTCCCTCAGAACCAGTACTCAGACACGAAGATGTGGACATTGACGATGTTGCGGTGAGACACCACCCCACCCATGACGTAGTTCATCTCCAGTTTCAGGATGGCATGGAAAGGTCCAATTATGGGCCTCACCTGGCGAACTACACCTGTTGGGACAGAAATAGTTTGCTGAGATTAGCAGGAGAATCTAGCTAAGTCTGGGGGAGCTACACCACCCTTGGTGTTCAGTATAGCCCAGGGAAAGGTATTTTATCTATTTGGTCTATAAACAGCTTGCAAGAAAGCTTGCAAAAGAAGGGTAGAACTTTGGAATCAAAATACTTCGAAGATCTATAATGAGCACTAAAATGTTGCAAATGGCAAAACCCTCTTATATATTCTGAAATCGGTAATATTTTTTTACCTTTAATTGGAGACATAAATTCAATAAGCATGCTGTGACACTGCTTTTATATAGGGCAGAAGGAGATTTCCCTGGGTAACCCAGAACACACATTGCTCTGAGGAGTACATGAGCACACCTGGGAATGCCATGCAATTCCTGGTATCATGTTGAAAACCCCATTTCCTTAGGAACAGTAGAAACTATCTGTAATGCATCAGTAAAATCAACCCTTCCACTGTGAACATCAGATGACACCTATCTGGAAATCTGATTAGTATGCTGAGTCATGGATGGACAACCCCACTGGACACAATGGGAATAAAGTTTAGTGAGGGAAGGGGTCTATCTCTGCATCTGCTCCTATGTCATCCTCATGTGGATGGTGGCCATTCCTTCACCAGCATTGGGGTTTGATAAGGAAGGAAGCACTCTAAGGGAGAAGTAAGCTGTGTCTTCCAGGGCTCCAGTCTTGTGACTGGTTTGCCATGGAGGAGTCCCAGTGCCAGGCACAGCAGGATAGAGGTGGCCAGAGTCCTCAGAGGGTGGCAGGGCAGGGCTTGTCCCACTCGCCAGCCAGGCAGCCAGGCAGGCCGGGGCAGCTAGGTTCAGCCAGAGACCCAGATCATGTCCTGGCTCATGGACGATGCTGGGCCAAACTCAAACTGAGGAGGCAATGTGTGGGGCAGGGTCCAGAACAATCAGACCCTCGGCTATCATACAGCCCTCTTCCAGCATTGCTCAGGCAGGGACTGAAGCTGACATTGGGCTCCTGGGCTCTGGGCAGGGTGTGGGAGAGGACCCTGAGGAGGCACATCTGGGTCACGAGGAGTCGTTATTCATCGTTATGTGTTGTTATCTGTGCCTTGATGCAATGTGGCTACACAGAACAGTGATACAGCTTCAGACCTACAAAACAAAGTCAACACAAGCTTTGCCATTGACCCCCAAGGCTCCAGATCGGGTCCTAAACATGTTCTCACTTCCTGTTTATTTTCTAGGCCTGGTGTTACAGAGTAGGCATCTACCAAACATCCGAAAAGGATGTCCCCAAATGTCAATATCACATGAAGCCAAGGTCAGGCAGCAGGCACAGGGAGTCTGGTGGGGAGCCCCCTCCACAGACACCTCCTTCTGACAACAGGCTGCTCTGACAGGGTGTTTGATTCAGGAGGAAATGCACAGTTTAAGGAAGGATGATTTAAGATGTATTCCTCCTGTGTGCTGGGGATTGTATTTCACAAGCAGGCAGCGCACCAGTACCATCATGGAGTCCTGAGCCGTTCCCTACAAACGCACTGGCCTGACATCTGATGTGAGATATAAACGTTTGCTTATGTAGGCTGTCAGCACCTTTTCCTATGGCAGTGATGACATTACAGTTCTGTCCTGTTCAAACACTAACTAATATCTTCAGCATGCAGTGAAATTGCAAACTTCTCACCAGTCACTTCACCTGCCTTATTTGATAAATACACTTTTTAAGCATCCTGCCCCCTAAAATTTATACGCATATATATATATATATATATATACACACTTATATTTTATTTTCTTTAGTTTTCTTGGCTACTCTCCGATATCTTATAAAAATGACTGGGCTTGGCAGATGATGCATTGAAACAGAAAACCTTGCTAAAATTGCCCTCTCTTTAGGGTAGCATATAAAGCATTTTGCTAACAACACATCACATTGTTGCAGGCATTGCTCTAACTGAGAAACATGGAAATGCACAGCATTGAAATCACTCAGTGCTGGCAAGCTTTAACTGATCCTGTGAGCAGCTCCTGCAGTCATCACCAAGCCTTAGAGAGCAAAGGCTGCTGGTTTTATTTAGCAATCCTATTAAAGGATTCTACATTTTCTGCACTACTCCACTAGAGTCTACTCTACTACAGAGGTGGGATTGCAAATGGTGTTTTCTGTGCTGTGCTATGCCACAGTATGGCAAACATTCACACATCACTGATGACGCATTCATAGCCATTAGTAATGTTCTCATTCCTGTTGAGATGCATCCTGCTAACAGGCAGGAAAAAAGGTGCAACAGGTAAACACTACAGTCCATGTGGCAGTGCCTTTTCACACAGTTCTCTTGCTGCAGTTTTAAAATCCAGCCTTTAAAATGGCTTGAGAAGTGAATGCCATGCATGCTGACAGCTATACTGAAGCAAGAAATGGAGGGAATGTAGAAAGAAACAATACTCTGACAACAGTTATTTCTACAGTTTGTTGTGCCAATGTTCTAGATGGTCCTGAAATGACCACCACTGCAGGAACTATTTCACTTCTCTCCCATTAAATGAATGAGAATGATACAGGCAGGTGGCTTTATGCTACAGCGTATGTATAAGGACACATTCATTCTGAATGGGTAGAATGAAAAAAAAAGAGTCAGAAGAAACCCTTGAAATGTTCTACTGGACAGAAGCGTATGAGAGGTTTGCTGCTCTCTGCAGATTCATTCCTTGAGACAAGTGCTAAAATGGAAAACCTGCAAGTTTTGCTCCAAAAAACTCAAGGACAAATGCAGGTGGAAACCATGCAAGATGCTTCCCATGCCTGATTCTCTGCTGTCTCGTACTTTTCACATCACCTGTGAGGCAAGCATAGCTCTGCCAGACCCAAACAAGGCTAGCAGTGCCTTGGGCTGACTCACACAAACTAAAGACTAAAGAAAAATCTTGAGATCCAGGCCTGCTCCATGTACTTTGCATATGCAGCTCAACGAATCAGTCAATATCTCAAAAGCATTTAGCCCAGGACACATTTGAAGAAGCCACATGTAATAATTCTGGATGTTTTTAAGTGTCATGGATTTGTGAGACACTGCAACATTTGCATAAACATGCTGTTTCACTATCCCTTCTGGCAAACTAGTGGGTCCATATTTGTGGTCTGGCAGCTGTCATCTGAACACTAAGCATAAAAACATACCTTATAGTAACAGGAAGATTACAATTTTTAAATTCACTGAGAAGTCAGGAAATGTAAAAATTAAGCAGCTGGTTTTTTATCTCTTTTTTACCCATCTAAATCCAAAGTAGCTGGATGGAGCCACTCAGATTTGCCATGGGGATAAATTGCAGACTGGGACTCGGTCCTGGGCCACTGTAGCAGTGCCCACTGTTCTGTGAGTCACCGTCTGCAGGATCACCAGTGGGGCTGCTCAGGAAATGACTTGAAAACAGAGGGCTCTCACATACCACCATTCAGTCCTCTCAGGGACCAAAGGTACAGGCTCTACAGTGGGCAAAGAAGGTGAGTTCATTTAAGCAAGTTCACCCCAATTCTTTTCTAACAATATTAGACTTCAGCTAGGTTAGCATAGAAGAAGAAGAAAATGGAGAAGAAGAAGAAGAACAACAACAACAACAGGGTGAATCCTTGATCATAAACAAACATGGAGATTCCCGCTGCTGCTGAATCCAATGTGATGGGCAACCTCAAGCATCTGTTTTGTCTTGCCTGCAGGCACATCTACCAGTCTTGGTACCCTCCAGCCTGATGAGGTGCTGGTGCTGTTCATTCTCTTTGGTCCATAATCTGTGACCCGAACACAGATTGAACTTGCAGAAAATGCCATGTGTCACGGGCCAGGCAGAATGCCTTCCATGAACTCACCTGTGCTTGGATTTTCTGTTTTGCTAACTAAGCACAGATGTCATTACATGTCCCCAGTCTGTTTGGGTATCTTCATGATTTGCTGACCTCCTTTTAGAAAACAACGATAAGATTTCTTTCTCTTGCATACTTTGCCCTTATTGTAAACAGGATCTATGGCAATCCTTTCCACCTGCTGATCTGTGAAAGCAAACAGTCTCAGAGTGAGAGGCAGCAAGTTTTTGGATGTCACAGTAATGGTCTGACCATGGCCCAACTCCTAAAGTTCTGTAACTAAAACACTGAGCTACTCTCCCATCCTATTTCTTCTTTCAAGTTTTGTATTCTGATTTTTTTAAGGTGAAGCATGTCACCATGCGTAGTGAGAACAATAACCTAAATAATGTATTATACATATTTTTAAGTGAGAGCAATGACAACAGCCAATAGTCTGAGTAACTGTCACTGACTTACCAAAGCTTTTCTTATCAGAGAAGATGGGATAAATAAGACAGCAAGGATAATATTGTTAATATTCCTAAGCCTTTCAGCAGCATTTCTAGTATTTTAATCAGAGAGAATCATAGAATTGCTTAGATTGGAAAAGGCCTCCAAGATCAAGTCCAACCATTAATCCAGCACTGCCAAGACCATCACTAACCCATGTCCTCAAGTGGCAAATCCACATTGGTTAAATCCCTCTGGGGTTGGTGCCTCAACCACTTCCCTGAGGAGCCTTTTCCGATGCTTGACAACCCTTTTAGTGAAGGAATTTCCTCTAATATCCAATCTAAACCTCCTCTGGCACAACGTGAGGCTGTTTGCCCTTGTCCTGTCTCTTGTTCCCTGGGAACAGAGCCTGACCTTCACCTGACTGCACCCTCCTGTCAGGGAGTTGTAGAGAGTGAGAAGCTTCCCCCAAACCTCCTTTCCTCCCAGTTCAGTTCCCCCAGCTCCCTCAGCTGCTCCTTATACGACATGTTCTCTAGATGCCACAGGTATTCCTTGGCTTGTCTGTACCTCTTTAAGATATCATTGCATTTCTCTGCTTTGAAATATGTGAGACCCTCAGGCAATTCATCTCTGTGTTTGGTTTCTGCTTGTACTTCTGCATTAGGCAGCTGATTTGCTAAGAAGCTCCATTTTCAGCTGAGGATAAGAGCTGTTGTTTTGTTACCACGTTAACCCGTTCTGGGTGACAAGTCCCTGCATTGTCATGCACTCATATCTTGCTTCCAGACTCCTAATTCTGACTTCTATGCTAATCTCCTTAAAATACTCCTCTTTAAAAAAAATTTTTTTCCTCTTTTTTTCACTGCTAGCCACAAAATCTGCTGCAATTACACTCCCAGGGGATCTGGGTCATGGTGCTCCTCACAGCACATTTGCATTTCCTCTAGAGGAAGTTCCTCTATGAGGGATCACCATGGTGTGCAAAAAGCAAAGCAGAACCAAGCAGCTTATTTTTATGCTGCCATAAGAAAATATTGGTTTGGGTTGGTAGAGAGGTCGCAGTATGTTGCATTTTATGGTTCAGAGGTGAAGCTCAAAGGATTTTCCACAGGGATTGATTCTTGAGTCTAGTCAAGTACTTAAATCTATATCATCATTAGGAGCACAGAACAGACATTAATTCCACCCATTCCTCAAAAAGAGAGCTAAATTTTTAATTTAAAAAATCAAGCAGAGAAATGTTAGTGGAGTAGGCAAGGAATCAGAGACTGACAGTGAGGGCTGCATCTGGTGGCTGCTGGATGAGGGGATGTGCTGCAGTAAACTCCTCTTGCCTTGCCTGCATATACAGGCATATGTATTTGTGTATATATAAACAATCCCAACTACTGCCAAATCGAAAGTTATTCTTCCAAATAACCTGTGGGCTACGCTCAGGGAAATACAATAAATGCAGTTATCAAAACTGGAATCAATTCCCTCAACCACATTTCAAGCTTTGTGTTAAGTAACAAGCGCGAGAGCTCTTGCTCCTCTTGCCCCCTTCCCATTGCTTCCCCCATGGGGTTACAGCTATATTGTTTTTTCTGGTCACCACGTACCAAAGGGCAGTAAAAAGCCACCTTTTTCTTTCCCTTTGTTCTCACAGCAAGCACACAATGTCCTTTCTGTGACTCCTCTCAGGAGGCAAGCTAACAGAGAGATGTGCGGTGCGTTGCTGTTGGGTGAATCCAGCAGTATTTCCCTGTTTTCACTAGTGCAACACTTCACCCCTGACATTATAGGCAAGTACTAATTTAGCAACTTTTTCTGGGAACAATCAGTCAATTTAGGATAATTAGATTTTTTTTTTAATCATTGTTTGGTTGTATGATTTGTCGTCAGCTGAAAACTGACCATGAATTGAATAAATGTGGGATGTATGGTAAGGAGTTACCGAGAAAGCATGAAGTGATGAAAAGAAGAAAATCTACTTTTCTGAATCGTTAATCGATATTAACTTATTAATCAGGTCCTAAATGGAACAAAACACACATTTTTATTAATTCTAAGATCTATTTTAAATTAAACACTCTGTAAAAAACTATGTAAAATAATAAGAATAGGATATATATTTGAAATACCAAAGGCAGTCAAACAAGTGCCATAGTTTCATGGTGAACATAGTGGTGGTGCTGGGTAGATGGTTGGAGTTGATGAGCTTAAAGGTCTTTTCCAACTTTGATGATTCTGTGATGCTATGAACTCTGTAGCTCATTGTTTGCTTTTCCTTCAAAATAAGTGCATGCTGCTATTCAGGCTATTTTGGGGTTTGCTGTGGCCATGCACTATTAAAATTAACTTCCATGAGTCAGAAACTAATATTCGTAGCAATATATGAACGTCTAGTCCTCATTAGATATAAAATCCCATGTGAGATCAAGCATGTCTGGTTTTCCCCCTAAATTTCCTAACCCTTGGGCTATGACAGGCCTGATGGTAAGTGAAAGCTTAAGTCCATCATGAAATAGAATCAGAGAGCCATAGAATGGGTTGGGTTGGAAGGGATCTTAAAGCCCATTCACTTGCTCCCCCTGCCATGGACAGAGACACCTTCCACTATCCCAGGCTGCTCCAAGCCCCACCCAGCCCGGCCTTGGACACTTCCAGGGATGGGGCAGCCAGAGCTTCTCTGGGCAACCTCTGCCAAAGCCTCACCACCCTCACAGGGAAGAATATCTTCTGTATATCCAGCCTAAATTTCCCCTCTTCCACTTTTAAACCATTGTGAACCTATTGAAAAGTTCTCCCTTTGGAAAGAAGCACTGGAAGAAAACATGCTATTACATGGTGACAGTGCTGTCTGTTTTCAGATGGAACTTTTGGGATGAGCTGCTAGTGACACCTACATGAGAGAGATTTCAATGACACAAAAAACCCTCACCTTATAATTTTTCCTCCAGCTATTTTCCTTGTGCTTTAAATGGATACTTGGAACATGAAATGATCAATTGGGAAAAATTCAAGTATAAGAAAATGTGATGAAAGCTGTGGAGCTGGAACCTAAAGTCAGCTGAAACTCAAGTATATATTAAATATATATTTTATATTAAATTCCAAATAATCTCAGCCCGTGTTCTGAAGTTCTACATTTGGCTGTTCCTGTGTCTCTGTTTCCTCACAAAAAACACTCTGGTCCTTTTTTCAGGCTTGTCAGAAATGAATAGTCCTAACTACCACAACACAACAGTAACTACACCTTTCTAAGTAATGGATCTTTGGGTATCACAAAGGAGGTTGTTCCTCCTGAAACCTACAGCCATTGTGTGGCTGTTAAAGACAAGGAGCCCAAAACTCTGCCACGCTGGTGGTAATGTGTGGTGAACAACTTTTTGAAGGGGAAAAGCTTGTTTATGAGATTCACTTAAGCAACACAAGACCAATCTCCTCATGTTAATGAAAGATCCTGGACTATAACTTCAAGTTTTCTTTTTTCCTGAAGGCTTTATGCTTTATACTGCAGGCCAAGATTTACTAAATTAAGAGTAAACATCTCAGCTGTATCAGTGTTACTTAGGGGCATTGCCACAGTTTCAGAAGAGATGTTCAGGCATTAGGAAATTTTGGACTAGGGAAATGATCAAGGCAGAGACTATTACAAAAGGTAAATTGATAGTATCAGTCCAGAAATGAACAAGAGGAAAATAAACCCAGACATGAATTAATGCTTCTTTGGATAAAATCATAGACAAGGAGTTGCAGGCTAGGCTTGAACACCAAGCTCTCTCAGTCTGCAACATGTAAATGCATCTCCGTAGTGTGAAGCTTAAACTACATAGCCAATTTTTGGCTCTTCAGACCTTAACTCAAAAGAAGCCACAATAAGATTTGTAATTTCTTATACAGTATTCATTAAAAATATACAAAGTTCATCAGTAGGGTTGGAAAATAATTCACAGCCTGGTCACAAACAGAAAATACATATTTTAGGGCATTTTAGCAATTTTTTGTTCCTTAAAAAGCTTTGCGTTAAAGTTTAATTAAATTCCTTTTCTAGAGGCTTCTGCTTATTACACAAAAGGTTGTGCCAGAGTAATGATTTGCTGCAGTGCATAAATTGCTTTGCTAACATAGTTACTCGAGTACTTACTGACCTATACTATGCCAGGGAAGTGAATCAACTCCTAACTGCTGTATATGTCCGACTGTTGCAAATGCAGTGCTCAAACATTGCACATCGAGGAATCTCGTACTGCACCTGGAAGAGTGAGAGCTGCCTTTGCTGGGCCTTCTGAGGTTCCTGTCAGCCCATTATTCCAGCCTGTCAAGGTTCCTCTGCCTGGCAGCACAGCTCTGTTGCTTCACCCCTGTCCAGGTGCCCTTTGGTCCACTGGCCAGGCCCTTGATGAAGAAAGTGGCCCCAAAATCGACCCCTCAAATGGACCATTGGTGACTGGCAGAGTTGGTCTGCTGATCCCAGCCCTATGAGCTTGGAGTTCAGCCTTTTTCCAATCTCTCTCACTGTCTTCTTATCCAGCCTACATTTCTTTGGGCTGCCCGTGAGGGTATTAAGGGAGATGGTGTTGAAAGCCTTATTAAAGTCAAGATAAGCAACATCCACTCTTCTCATTAATCCAGCCATCTTCTTGTAGAAGGATGTCAGGTAGGTCTGGCATGGTTTACCTTTCATAAATCCTTGCTGACTGCTTCCAGTGACCTCTTGGTCCTTATGATGTTTGGAAATGGTTTCCAGGTGGATTTGCTCCATCACCAGGGGCATCACCAGGGCATCAGGTGAGGCTGAGCAGCCTGTACTTCCCTAGATACTTTCTGGACTTCCTGAAGATTGCAGTGACATTTGCCTTTTTCCATGGGAACTTTTGATCACCACAATCTTTTAAAGATAGTTGAGAGTGCCCTTACAATGACACTGGCCAGTTCCCCCAGCACCTGTCCCTCAGTACCCCACCAGCACCCATGGACTTGGTTATGCCCAGGTTTGTTCAAATGTTCCTGAACCTGAACCTCCTCCACTGAGGGTGAGTATTTCCTGCTTCCTTTTGCTCTGAGAGCCCCAGGACTCCTGAAGGCGAGTCCTATCAGTAGAGAAAGAGGCAAAGAAGGCATTGAATACTTCGGCTTTCTCCATGTCTTTTGTCACCAGGTCTCCTGCCCTATTCCTGCCACCATAGGCAGCCTCACAGGCATTATTTTCCTCCAATCCTCTCCAGTTCATGACTGTGCCTAAAGGAACAATCTAGCTGCCAAACTGCAGGCATTTCCCAGACCATCAGATATCTGTCTTCTGACTTCAGAAAGTTAATGTATACTTGAGATTCCTCCATCTCTCAAAAGCTGAATAGTCTTTTTCGTTTTCTTTTTGTGTGTGTGTGTGTGTGTGCGTTTGTGTGTGTGAAAGCTATCTATATTTCTCTCAATTATTTGTCACAATAACAATGTGGCTCCTGCTATGTGGGTTCTACAGTTTCTGATATAATCTGTTTTGTTAATAAGTGGCTTCTCTTTGTAAAATGAAATATTTCTTGGTAATCATCACTTCAGGCATCAAATCATATACAAAAAATAGCTCTGAAGATATCATTAATCCTTAAGATGCCACACCTGACAAACATAACTATAGTGAAAGGATTCAGAAAACTCATTAATCAAAATACAAGTACCAAAATAGATTTCCTCTTGCTTTGAAGTATATTGCCTTCATAACATTGTGAATTAGACCTTCATGCAAGTTCGATGGTGAACACTTCCCAAAACAAAAGCTTTGGAAAATCCAGTTAGAGTTGGATGTCAACAAGGTTTCCATGCTGATGGAGAACTGCTTCACAGGAATGCAGCTGGCTATATGTATTTTTGCTGAAGTATCTGGGGACAAGATTTTCAAAAACATCCTTTTTAAACATGAATGTCCCAGATCTTTATTTAGGAAAAAGGCCTATTTTTCAACTGTTGAGCAACCAAGTGCTTATAAAATACTTCAGAAGTCAGTTTGCACACATAAAATTCACTTTTATAAGCTATATGACACTCATGGTAATTCCACTGTTGGTTTAAGCTGATCAAAAATAGTGGTCCTGTTAAATCCTCCACCCCTTTCCTTGGATTAACACCTGAAAGAACCAAAACCATAGCTTGCCACACAAGCGCTCATCTGACCACAGGGTGGAGTGTGTGCTCAGAGGTGGACAGAAGGGGATTTCCCTTTTGAGCACCAACAAAGCTCCACAACACTGAACACAACCTCCGTGTTCCTCCTATTGAGAATAGAAAGGCAGCAGTGTACTGTCACAGTGAGTACTGCACTAGTGGCATGAACAGGTCTCCTAATGACCCAGGCCAGCTGGTGCAGTGCTGACCGCAGTGGCACATCACCCCGGGATATAAAAAAAATATATATATGTGTGTGCGTGTTCCTGGAGCAGTTCAACAACCATTATCCAACAGTGCAGCTCAAGGCAGTACTGGGTGCTTCTCTGAGAAGTGCCAAAGAGGATCAGGAGCATGTCAAGACACCCCTCAGAAAAACAGTGCAACCAGGTGGGCCATGCCTGGGATCACAACCAGCACCTCCGGCTCAGATCTCTCCCATTCGCAGATGATCTGTGGCTACCGGAATCATTTATAAGCCGTGTAGAGGCAAAGGTCTCTTTTAAAGACTCCTTTAACAATCGTCTAAAACTCTTCGGATACTTACAGCCTTTGAATTTTCCACCCAGGTACGAGTGTTTGTTTAAGTTTAGCTAAAACTGAATCTGCTTCTCTTTTCTCTTTTGCTTCATTTCCAAGGAAAAAAATGAAATTACTGTACAGGAACTACATTTCAGCATGAAAACAGGATCTTTCTGCATTATTCAACAGATCAGAAGCTTAGGATTCAATTTATTATAAATTCATGAAGTTTAATTTCATTAACACTTGGGCTTCTCTAGAAAGCTTTGATTGCTGAAATGCATCAAATAAAGAGGCCATAAAGAGGTGTCGTTATATTAATACATTTTTGGGCCAGAAACAAATGGTGAATATTTTCAAAGCTATTACCGGTCATGTTGGATCATATGGAGCATCATTATTATGAAAGAATTAAAAACAATCTTTGATTTTACTGAGGTTTGGCTAGTTTAGAAATACTGTGATCTTTATTAAGGATACTAAAAAACTTCAGAGAATGTGCTCTTATCTTGGTTTGCAAACTTGAAGTGCTTTTAGATGTCTGGTTTGCCTTCCAGCCAGACCTTGCAATGGGTTTCAATGTTGACAGTGCTGTGAAATCACTCATGCCTAAAATGCAATAACTGTACTTGAAGTAACCTCATTAAAAAATAGTTTCCATCATATATATTTTAATCTTTCCTGTTCCACCTTTAAGAATGTGAGGTGATCTACATATTAGAAGACGCTTACAATATTACAAAAACAGGTGGAAAAACTTCAGGGATAAAGGTCCAAAATGTTCAAAACCACATTTATCAGCCTCCTGATACTTTATTCCCAGTATGTTATTTACAGGGACCTTCATGTGCATCATCACGAACATGCAACATCTCCGTTTGGTGAGAGTGGCTGTGTTTACCTTGCCTGTCTCACAACCGCATCATTCCAATTCAGCCGCACTTGGAACCATGACACCTGGGCAATTAATTATTGCAACCCTTGTGATAAAAGCATTTCTTGGCAAAGAGCCACAACTATGGCACAGAGCATGATATGACTCTGTGATTTGATTTACCATGGAAGAAAAGTACCTGATCCTGAGGCTTTGACACAGGAGCCTCTATAGAGTGCTCAGTTGTCGCAGATCGACACTAATAGGCATGGACGCAGGTTTCATACACACACTAAGGTCTCAGGCCAATGGGCAAAAAGCCTGGCCCTCGTTTATTCTCACACTTATATACATATGTACAGACAATCAACAACTGGATGAAGAGGTTAAGCCTCTCCAAATTGATTGGATATAAATTCAGTCCATCACCTTCCTCCGCCTCCGGAGAAGGAAAGCAAAACAATTCTAAAAATACAGCCTATAAAAGATTCGTTACAAAAACATGGGCATTGTTTATCTTACAACTTATGAGAAAGTTTTTCACTGCTAATGCGAACAACGCATGCAGTGAAAAACCAGGGCAACACTCAGTCATCACCTATAGGCAACAGCTCTGCTGTTCCTGTTTGCCGAATTCTGACAGGGGAGGCTTCTTGAATTTTAATGTGTGTCAATTCCTGGCCAGTTCTCAAAGGCTGAAATAAGGGGTCACTTCACCACATCTGGCCCCTTTAAAAACAAAAGTTAAGATAGGGCTGTTTTTAAGTGAGCCAGGCACCTGTGTATCTTACTGGGAAAGATTTGCAATATGCCTTGGGTCTCATCTTCCTTTTCCGTTTTTATAGGGTGTGTAGGCGCTGCTGGAGGAATAAGATGGTTGCTATCAACACACAGACTTGGATATAGCAGCAGAAGCAGCTAAATCACAGAATCATTAAGACTGGAAAAGATTTTCAAGATCAATGAGTCCAACCTTTGACCAAACACTGCTGTGTCAACTAAACCAGAGCACTGAGTGTCACATCCAGTCAGTAATCAAAGCACATATATTTCACACTTGGAGATCATCATAAAAGCAGGTCTTTGACTACTTTGAACTGGGGCAGAGCACCTCAGAAAGCTGGATTCCTACAGACATGTCTCAGAAGAATTGCTACAGTATGTTTCTTGGTGTACTGGATTTCAAATCTGGCTTTACTTCCTCATTTATGCAACATCTCAGCCCGCTGTTTAACATGAATACCAGAAAGTGCATGGTATGCAATCTGAACCAAGGACTTTGGTGCCCTTTGCTGTCCCTAACTCAGTCCATTTCTTTCCCAAGGTGTCAGGTTTATATACTTCACACCACAGTTCACAAAACTTCATCAGAGCCACAATATAATTTATCAGCCTGCTGGGCCTTATGGGAACTGTAACCAAAGGTGGTCTGTATCAATGGTTTTGTAATACCTTCTACCACCTGAGAGGTGACACGAACATAGATCAAGGAGGAGAGATAGATTAACCACATACTTGCCATGTGCTAGAGTGAAATTTGGCATTAGGAAGGTTGTTCCACTCAAGATCGAGAATCATTCTCACCAGAAAAGCACCTTCAGCATTTCTAAGATATGAAATGAAAATTTGCCTCCTGCTCAAAGTGCTCCTTTGCCCCCCAGAAGAGCTCTCTAGCCTCATTTTTTTCCTGGAGGGGAGGGAGGATGTTGAGTGATTTGACTACTGAGCAGTGCAGTCAGCGGCATCCAGAAAGGGCAGATTTAGGCAGTAAATCAAGGATCTGGTTTACCAAATGGTTTCTGGGCACCCTCATACCAAATGCACAGCTACTAATTTCAACAGGGCAACCTGGCACAGAGAAAAACTCACAAAATGATCTTTTCTGAGGAGGTCCTCTTGTGAGAGAGGCAAGTCTAGGGATGAAATCAGAACAAAGATACTGCAAGGGACTGTGTCTTTTTCAATGTACAGCTGCAAAAGCCTGTTGAAAAACCTACTGAATTATGTCCTGCTCCATGAGCTTGCTGGTAATGACTGGCCAGCACCAGTTTTGTATGGCTAGACTCCACTGTTGTTTCATGCTAATGACACTATAATAACAACAAAATGTTCCTATTTCTGCTTACTTTCTAGTAAGAGTATCCACATGGGGAGATAGCAAGTGTTCTCTCTCCTTGCCCCTGCAAACAGCAGAGCTCACCTGGATGCCCTGGCTCTGCCTACACCTCCCCAGCCTCACAAAAACCCAGCTGTAGGTGAACTGTTGCTTTCAGCACCAGCTCTGCCAGGAAGCCCACATCAGTCTGGGAATCTTATTTTGCTGAACACTAAAACACATGCATGGTAAGAGCCAGCCAGTCTCTGGCCCAAAGATAAAGTGTTGGAGCAACAGAGAAGGAGAGAGAGGCTGAGGGAAATGTGAAGGTACTTGCCTGGCAATGGAGAGTGGGTCCAGGGACAAAGTTCAGAACTTTGCAGACCAATGACTGAATTTAATGTCAGACCATACACACATTTGCATGGAGGACTGTAAAAGGTCTTTGCCACACTGTGAATGGCCAAACTACTTAGGAGATACAGAACTACTACCCCTGTGCTAAGGACAGGTGTCACAAATGTGGGAATTAACAGCAGGTCAGGAAGCCTGTCTGAGTCTGAGTCTGACATTGGTCTCAGCACAGTCCGTTTCTACCTGTGAGAAATCTAGTCGAGAGAAGCAAGAAATTCAAAACAATAGAGGGAGTAAACAGCAACAAGGCTGAAGCTGGCATTTTGTTTGGATTCTTGGGATGTCTATGTTGTAGATAACTAATAATAGTATAGTGTAGTTAAAACAGCCAATGAATCTACTGTAGTAGTTGAGCAACCAACGGACAACTAACACGAACGATAAACATACAAAAGTGTATATATATGACACTAGCTCTTAAAATAAACACTTTTTGCCTACACTTTATGTTAAAATTAGTGTGTGTCGCGCGTCCGCATCAACTGCGACATCACAAAAGTCAAACAAACCTCCAGTCTCCTTCTTCTGCCCCCAGCTAATATGAGATCTCACAAGCACACTTGCTCATGGTACTTGGTTTTGTTTATCTTCTTGATCATTTTTGACAAGTCTCTCCTCAGGCTCTGGAACACACTAAACAATCACGATACCACAGTAGAAGTTAGACTAGTGATAAATCCAGCATGGAGCTACCAGTAGTTGAGACACTTCCTGTAATGGTTCAAAGGCAACATCACGAACTGTCACCCACATAAAGAGGTTGGAAATTCAGGACAGAGACAGCAGTGTAAGCCTTGCAAATAACAATGGAGAGCAGTAGTTCATATCAGTGTAGATACAAGTGCATTCAAGCACCAGCATAACCCCCCCACCCCCCGAAACTCTATAGTGACTTTTTATGGCTATATTGGCTATAAAATATGTTTTCCAGAAGAATACCACCATTCTGCTTTATAGGCGAGGATACAGGCTTAGATTATTACCAAATGCAATATGGAAGATTTCAGCGTATCAAAACTACTTTTAGCTGTGCTATGAAATTTTAAAACTTTCCTGAAGTTTACCTGACTACAAGGTGGGATTACTGTTTTAAAAAATGAATGCACAGCTGAAGGGGAAAGTGTTTTATAGCAACTGATAATACCTTAGGCACTGATAGGACATTTTTGCACAGGTTGAAAATGCATTCTTCATTTTTCACTGACAGCTGGTTAAAGGAAGAATGCAGTGAAAAGTCTATAAATGCTTTTTAAAAAACCAAACCTGGATAAGTCTGCACTTCTTTTTTTCTCCCACCCATGCTAGTAAGTGATGTGAGGTTGTTAACAGTATCATTTGGACTCATTGCCACCTTGGCCTGTAACCACACCAGGAAACAAGGAGTATACAGCACTTTCTGATCCAGGAAAGAATGGGGATTTGCATCTCTTTATAATACAACAGGGTAAAAATACCGGAAGCAACTTTTTATATGATTCTCTTTCATCAGATTGCATGAAGTCTACACACTGCCTCTCCAGAGTCTGGCTTTCATTCCTCCTCCTCCACTGGAAGACAAGTCAGCAGAGCTACTTCTGGAGTTTGTTCTTAGCTCTTTTGGCTCCTCCATGTCTGATAGTGCTGATCATTAATTCCTGTTTGGTATGTTTTCTTTCCTTGATTTTGCAATACTGTCCTTGCCTCTTTCTTCTCCTACCTTTGGGCCTGCTTCTCCTACATATCCTTTGGGAGACCGTGTACTTTGTTTCTGTAACATTCCCTGGGACAGCGCTTTGCTCTGCTTCTATTTTCTTCTCTTATCCCCCTCACAACCTGCTCCTTCACACTCATCTCCTCCAATGACCTCAGCTGTAATCTCTCCATCAACAAAGCACAAATCAGCCTGATCAGCCATTCTCCATCCAATCTCACACGTAACTCAGCTTCTCTAACATCTCCCTGAAGTCTCAGTGTCAGCTTATAGGAATAATGGCCGAAACTGGTAACCTGAATCTTTTCAGCCCAAAATTCTTTCTCAGTGTTGAAGCCCCCATTTTTCTTCTGTAACTTCACCTCTAACAGCTCCTCCCACTTTTTAAGCCTTTCCCAAAAGAACAATACCTTTTCAATTTTTTTCCCCCCGTTGCACTTCTGAGAGCATCTTGTTCTTTTGCATTCACACAAGCACAGGTTATATGCAGGTCCTTCTTAAGGCATCATCTCTCTCCTTGTTTGTGACAACCTAGCAAAAACTGTGTTACTAATGAGGGTCTTCCAGCAAGTGCATCTTCATTGGTCTGTCCTTTCTCCCCCTCTTTTCCCAGTGTTCTCTCCTTTCTTTAAATTCCTTCATTGGCTTCCTCTAGCCTGACATTGAGTCAAGGTTTATTATACTGAGGTCTTTCAGTAATTCTAGTAATTATTTTCCTGCTTTTTTTCCATATACTCTTGTGCGTTTCATCATGCTCTGTACTAGTCTGTGTCTTTAACAGAAAAAAAATCCAACCAACAAAAAGCTTACTGTAGAAATTTTCAATCTTTTCTCTTGTAGAGAAAATTATTCTTGTAAAAAAAAAGATATTTGGTGATACAATTTCCATTAGCAGACAAAATAGCTTTGATATTCTGGTCATTTCTCCTGAAATAGTACAACAGAATGAAACACGCTTCTTGTTCCTTTTACCAATTCATTTATGATTTATTATCAAAATAAATGTATTCTTTCCTATATAGGAAGCAGAAAGGCATTAAAAAGCATGTAGAAAAAAAAAAGATTAAAAAATATGCTACATGGATCCCAGAGGCATATGTGGTCATCCAGCATGATGGTCCAGGTATGCTCTCCCAGAAGCATATAAATTGCTTTTTGCAACAAGTTGGAACATCGTAATTGCAGAAAGAGTCCTGAAACACTTCTGTTACTGGCCTAATTGGGCATTTGCTCTGCTAGAGTTGCTATGTTCCCCACAGTTTGACGTCCCTGTAACTTAACGGGATAACCACTAAAGCTTTCTGATACTGTCTATGCCCTTTGTGGTCTTCCTCCTTTACAGAAACCCTTCCCTTTCTTTACAAGAGGGACTCACTTTGTGAACTCTCATGGACTAGGATCCCACTTAATTTGTCTTGAAAACTTCCCAGCACTTTTTAAGGAAACACCTAACATTCTGAGTATTAATAATAATAAAAATTATATTATGATGAGAGCAGCAGAACTGCTGCTGGCAGAATTATTTGCAATCTTAATATCACACATGCAACGTACAGTCCTGAACCTCTGCCCCTCCGGGCAGTATCAGCTGGGGGGTTGTTTTGATTTTCCTTTTCCAATCTTGCTGCAGGCAGTTTTCTTTGCAGCTTCCATCCATTAATCTCAAAGTACTTTTACATAGAGGAATTAATTAAGAGTCTTACACACGAGAATTAATTAAGACAGTAGCAGGCATGTTTTATCATCTCCGTGTTGCACAGGGGGAACTGAGGTGAAGAAAGAGCTGCCCAATTCTTTCACAGAGCTGGGAATGTACTTGGGCATGTATCATGTCTTCGCAATTCAGTGTATAAGAATATCCTTTCTCTCTTACAAAGTGAGGCAAATAATCCAGTTTACCAGGTAAAATACCACTGACACACAGTCCTGTTCTTCAAAATGGAAACGCTTCCCTCAGGCAAATACCTTGGCCAGTCAAATTTCCAAACACATTCTTCTTTCTTATTTCAGACAGAAAGAAGCACATAGCACGAAAAGCAAACTACTGTAACTCCTGTGGGATCTGATAACATTTATACTCTGCTAAAGAATTGCCCCAATACCTGAAATCTGTAATCTTATCATCCTGTTTTAACAGACTCTCCCTTTTTCTCAGCATTCACATGTCCACTTCTGTTTGATCAAGAAAGAAATAGAAACCTTACGACTTAGGATTTTTATCTACAGTTCATAAAACCTTTGCGAGCTGACACTGTGCTATCCGGCTTCTAAAATGCTCCAGTGCCACCTTCAGACCACATGAAATAGGGATTTTTCACAACCCTCCATATGAAAGCTGCAGTGATATTTCTTTTCCTCCAGACATGTCCTGCTGAAGAGCATGTATGAACCTGAGCAGAATCTGCACATTCACATACCAAAGCACAAATATTCACTGGGAACTGTGGTCCTTTATTTTCATAAATAAACATTAATAAAGAGCAATGAAATACTGCTTTATAATACCTGGCATGAGAATCCCAGTGTATTCCCCTGCCATGGCCCGAGCACCTCCCATTGGGCAGGGCAGCACATCATCTAGGACCTGCTCCTGCCCTCCACCTTAACATCATTTACCAACTGCTCCTGGTTATGTTATTTCAAACCTAAGCCATTTGCATTTTTAGTTAGAGCCAGTTCTGAAAAAAAGTTAAAATACTTCTAAAATTAAAGAATAGGCCTCTGGTATTTTGAATTAAAAATTATCTTTTATACTAATTCAAATTATACATATTGGACTGAAGAACATGAAATCAACACTGGCTTGAAAATCAAGGTAGGAATTAATTACTTGAGTTAATTTCTTTGACCTTGTCCTGCAATATAATTCAGAGAAGAAAGTAGGCAGAAAACACTACTCACCCACTGTCATACCATCCATGTAACGCTTGATGATATCAAAGGAATCTCTTAAATTTCCTTCTGTAATGTCAAATATTATATCTGCCTGGTTGGCTGGGTATGTAGGTGTGATGGCACGAAGAAAAATAATCTCTGCAAGTAAAGAGTATCACAGAATACACTGACAAGTATTTGAAAACATCACTGAAGAATCCAACAGAAATTGATCCAAAATTTCTTGTCCTCAAAGTTGGTGGAGGACATCTCCCTCCTTTACCACTCTCAGTTTGTCCTTTAAAATGGAAAGGCAGAAGATCTAAGGGAAGCGACAATTTGGATAGATTTATTTTCTCCTCCTATTTCCACCATCCAAGGGCCCTGAAGCCAAAACACTCATACTTTTAAAATCCAAAAAGACTGCTCTTAAAAAGCCAAGCCGATTTCCAGCATGTACCCAAAGAGGACAACATCAAGGATCCACAGGTTGGGCTGAGGAAGGGACCAAAGAGATAAACCTCTCCACTCTGATTTCCCTAGGCAGTTACACAAAACATTGCCATTAAAAAATTAAAGAGTCCTTTGGAGTACTGCAGGAGATACGTTTAGGATTAAAAATAAAATTGAGACCATTTTCAAGTCCCTTGTGAGGGATGGAGGTATTACTACTCTCATTATTATCCTCCCTCTAGAGATGATGAAACTAGACTTGGAGCTGTAAGAATTCACCCGAGGCCATGCACTGAATTACAGTTTACGTCTTCTGGGCTTCAGTAGTAATCTCAGATCACTAGGTCTCATCTCTTTTTATTAAAAAAAAACACGAGGATGGACTAATGAGGTTTGGGAAGCATCCTGGGCCAAATCCTTAGCTCTGCTGCCAGTACACCTGGTGAAGCTGAAGGGGTGTGTATGGGAGCAGAAGTGGCCATGGGGCATTCCTCCATTCCCTGTGAAGCAGGGCCAGCCAAGGCCTGAAACAGGCCTGACAGAACCTACAGGAGCTCTACATCAGTGGTTAAATTGTTCCTGTCTGGGCAAGGACTGGGATGTCTCTTTCCCCACTCCAGCCTGGTGCAGAGGGGAAGAATCAGCTTTGGCTTTCATTTAGGAAAAGTTTCTGAAATAGCAAGGCTGAGACTCTGGGTACATCAGAAATGAGGATTTAAGGCCTTTACAAACCCCTCCAAAATAACCTTTCTTACCTCCATGCCCTTCTCTCTGTGTCTGTGCCACTCAGTAAGGTGCTGAGAGCAGCAGGGCTGCAGGCAGTCATCCCACTGATTGATGCATTGCCAGAAAATTCATAAAAGGAGCAAAAACTTGCTCTTGATCTCTAAGTTTTTGGTTTTTATGTGAACTAAGGAAGTGAGTGTGATCCTTATGAAACTCCAGGACTTAAAACCTCTCAGGTACTGCAGAAGACAGACACTCACTTGAGTGCTTTTTGAAATTCTTGTCTTAAAAACTTTCTGCCCTGTCCTTGGAATTTCCCTTCCTTTAATCTATAACAAACAACACTTTATTCATAGATCAAAAATCAGCCAGTCACAGATCATATACTCAATATAATTTATTTTGTGATGAATGTCTGCATGTAAGGTTTTTATTCTTGGAACAAGTCACCTGTCAGTAGCAAACAACTTGTCATAGACAGATGAGAGAAATGTATTGAGTACCTTGTTTCTACAGCAAAACCTGCAAACAAGGGAAGAAAAAATGTCATGGGGCATACTGCTATTGTGTGAGTAAATGTGGTACATGGGAATTCAGAGTCCATATTTCCTTAGATTGGGAAGCAATATGAGTTAGAACTCAGAATTACCTTCTTTCCTTCATAAAATTAAAACTCTTGGATATCAAAGGTTTTAATTAAATGAACAGTACACTATAATTTGAAGCTGTGCAAACGTTTACTGCACCAGTAGCAAGTCTGGCTTTAGGCAAGGATTTCCGGTGGAGATTTTATATGTTGTAGTCTATTAAATGGAACAAGGAACAAACCACTTACCTTCAGGTCTTGTAAATTCTCTGAACGTGGGAAGTGAAATGACAGTGTGGGAAATTGTGTGGACTGGATCCAGCAGACAGCTGACATCATTTGGTCGACAAGACTTAATGCAACGGATGGTATCTGTCTTTTCTAGTCTGACGCTAAGAGAAACCAAAAAGAGATTCATATATAGATTGAATATTAAATACTTCATGTTTTGCAATCTAGGGAGCTAGAAACTGTAGTTGATATACGTGTTGATTCTTCATCTCAAAAACTTAAACAAATGCAGATTATCAGAACTTTAGTACCCCTGAAGAACTTGGTTTGGCTCAGAGTTTCAGTCAAAACCCCATCAAACCCAGTTCTTCAAGCCAGGCACGTGAAAACAAGGAGAACTGTAGTGCCCAAGATGCCATGTAATGTCCCTTTCCAAGGACAAACAGGACCAAACAATGAGACCTACACGCTCAGCTGGCCTGGTCTCAGCAATTTCAGTGGAGCCGCATTTACTTGCAAAAGCCTTTTTTCCTCAGCCACACAAAGCAGACAGAATTGTTTCCATTTTAGAAATCTGGCATAAATATGTAAAGGGCCAACTTTCATTATTTTCAGTGTAGCAAGGGCCAGAAGAGCCTTCTTTAAGTCTTTTTTTCATATCCTCTCTTTCCATCTGAGAGAACTGAGAAAACAGAGAGGAATGGAAACTAGAGGAGGAAAAAAGTTAAACACATTATTTAAAACCTCAAAGGTTGAATTCTGAGTTTGGGGAAATGGTAAGGGTCATTTCATATTCCATCTCAACTAGCTGCTCATTCAGCCTTGAAAGTCTATTAAAAGTTAAATGACTTCTCACCCTTGTCCACTAGAGTGAATTTAAAGTCACTTACAGTTCAAGAACTTCACACAATGCTCACACTGTGTTCATGAGAGATGAAAGGGCTGTGCTGGGACTTAAAATGTGACTAAGCCCCACAAATGATCTCAACTTTGACCTGCCCATTTCTACATATTTCTAAGTGGAAAAAGAAAATACTGCAGTGTCAGAGGGGGGGAATTAAAAGATTAAAAGTGAGAAAAATTTACTGAGTTAAAGGGAAACAAAAAAAAGGGAAGATTTAGTTTGCTAGATACCTCTAAAAACAAACAGTTCTTGCTCTTTTCAACATGTGTTATTCCAGTCCACACCTACAAACCATCTTTTTTCAGATGTTTAGGGCTCTATTAATAATCAATATATCAGTAACATCTTATTACATGGTCCCCACTTCTGCTCGTCAAAGAAAATTAAGCCAAACATGCTGATACTGTATGAAGCTAAAATAAGGGGAAAACACAAATCAACATCAAGGAACACATGCCTCAACAGATGTGAACTGGCACAGTCCATGGGGAGGCAACAGAGCTGAGTTATTAAACAGCAGCTGAGCCTGGTATTCACACCCTGTACTTGATGCTTTGAGACTGGCCAGGAGATACAGGCCAGAAGAGACCTTTTACTTCCCACCATTATCTGTGTACAAAACCTTGTCATTTCCTAGACACTTCACTTATGAATGGTAGCTTGCATAACTTATTTTAGGACACTGTTACTGATGAAGTACTGTTAGAATACACAGAACATCCTAAATTTCTGTAGCTGTATTTAGATAATAGAATTTGTATGCAAAAAACGTTGTGGTGGGAATGTCTCGGTCATTCAATAGTGGTCTGCTTTTGCTTTTTCCTGGGAATAAAAGGGACCTTTACTCTCAACTTCAGTTGGAACAAAAGGCAGATACAAATATTTCTGAAATTCTTAGCCAATAGAGCCATAATTTTGTGCAAGATGAAGTCCTAGGTAAGACTTGCATTCATGATTCTCACCTGTGGAATAAAGCTTTCTGACATAACTTTGGTACAGATCAGAGGATCTCAATGGTCATAAGTGATTTGTGTTAGTTCTCATCTAAACTGATTTTCTAGATCCATCCAGCTCATAACCACATGTGACAGATAAACATCTGTGCCAGCTCTATTTCTTTGCACCTGTTGTCTCTCCTCTTACAAATCCCACTAACTTTTTTTTGCATGCTCTGTCCACACTGCTGCAATGGAATTTGTTTCTTCATTATACTGACTCTCTGATCTCCTTTCTTTTACTGTCCCTGCTAATTGCCTCATGCCAGCATATCCAAAGTGCAGTCAATAACACTTTGTTCTCTCATTGCTTCATCTTTTGGACATCTCTAAATTGGAGTAACTTCTTTGACCACTAACATCTGTTTCAAATCCTGATATTTGCTATAAATTATATGCTTTGTTCTCATAACTTTATAATTTTATCCTTACACATCATCTTTGTATTTCATCTTCTGATTAGCTGATGTTTTCCTTTTTGCTCATGTTCTCCTACAATAAGGACTGTGAATGACAAAAGTTTCTTCCACAGTGCTGAGAATTTTTTCATTTGAACCTTTCCTTCAAGTTTTCTGCCTCTAGCACAAATTACAGCTTTGGAGCTGGTTGTTCCTCTAGGCATTTTCATTTAAAGAGAAGAAAGTTAAGAAACAGCTCAGTTGCTCTGATTATTTCCCAAGTATAATTTTTTCTTTCTTCTAGGGTCCCGATACAATTCCTTTTCATATTGTCTGTTAGATTCAGTCAGTAAGTTCTTTGGACCAGGAGCTGTGATTTCATTTTCATTTGGAAAATATAAATAGCACTATGTAATTACATAGGTGCTCCTGAAAGTCCCAGTGACACTGCAGCATTCAAGCATCTAACACAGGGGAATGTGAGCTCTGTGCTCTTGAATTCCTTGATAAATACAATTAATGTGGTAGCATTTTGCAACACTGAGGGCCAAGTTCTCAAATCCCCTTCTTTTCCTGACAAAAAAATATATATTAATATTTGCAAAAATGAAGTTTATTTTTGAATATGTATCGTATTTCATTATGGCCTCATAATGAACTGGTAGCCAGAGAGTATTTCCATATAAGCATCTTCCATGCCAGTAATAAACCTCATTAGCTCAAGTAGCACGGGCTTGTGTTCTCAGTATTTAAACCTGGGACTCTATCCCCACTGGCAACTTCGGGCAGCTTTTATAAGGGTGTGTCAACAGGCTTATTAAACACTGGCATTCTTTGTGAGACTTGAACTCCTGTCAGCGAGCTGGGATAAACTTTGCCTTGGGGAACATGTAATACTCTGGCAGAGTGCTGCGATCATGGCCCGATGCAGGTGTTGGCTGATGATGAGCCTGAGAGCCTGCAGCTTCCAGCTAATAGAGTAATTCCTTGTGCTCGGGTGATTAAGGCTTGTGATATTGGTTTAGAAGGTTCCCAGTTTCAACCCTTATACCCTGACTGTGCTGTCAGCGCTTACACAGTGAGGTATTTTTTCTATAGGTGCATTCACATGGATTATTCCCTGTTCTTCTATGGAATGACTGTTCTGCCTGTTCTGCCGAGCCCAGGGTGGTGTAGAACATTAATTTTTGGACCAGACCTCTGGGACTGAGCTTTTAATATTTATCAGTACAAGGACTGTTTGTAATAAATAAATCCTCTTCCAGCTAAGAAAAAAAAAATTTCGAAGAAATTCCAGTTGTATTGTCTACATTGTTCTTGTCTGCCCAGAAGTAAACAAAGAAAGCCAAAGTAAAGGAAGAAAGATTTGGATATTGGAATTCTGACTGACTTTTCAGGGCACCTGGTTTGATGGTGGTTGTGGGTAAAGTCTTTACTGTTCAAAATTTATCAGCTTTAATATGAAAGCTGGAGAGACGAAAGTGTTATGAGACAAATCAAATATCTTTTTCAAATGTTGCTGTAGATGGGAAAGCTTCAAGATATAGCCTGTGAAACAGAAAGGAGCTCTCTGCTATTAGCGGAATGCTGTTATGAAGTTGATTGCTGTTCTGCTGTCACTAGTTTTTCCATTCAGCAAAATTTCCACAGAAAGAAAGATGAAGTATCTCTCAAATAAATATTCTTTAGAGGAGATTAGCTTTTGTACCATCCTTAGAAGTTAGAACTGGGATCTGTCCCAGAATTAGCTCATGGCATACAACAGAGCAACGATAAATAGGGCAGCTGCACAGTTTTATACTGACACATGTGCTGGGGCACCTCAGGGGTCCTAAGGGTCCAAGTTATGCCCTTTTAACAGATTTTCAGAAAATATACACTATTTGCCCTATAAGCGATGAAATTTTCTAGAGATGTCTGAGTTGAGATAGCTCAAAATATGTACCTATTTCCTCTGGAAAATTTAGGCCTAAACATGTGTAACTGTGTATGATCAGGTGACTCCCCTGCTGTGTGAAGTAAATTCATAGCTTTCAGTCCTCAGTATGTTCAGCTAATGAATCCTTAGACACCAACTTCTGCTTTGTATAATGATGCAGAGTACACAGAAGAATCTCCATGAATTAAGATGTTCAGTTACAGGAGAAAGTGGAAAACAGTAATGATGATTGCAAATAAAATGCAAGTGCAGCGTGCAACAGATGAACTAAAACTTTATTAAAATTGGGAGGAAAAAGCTACTCTTAGAAGAGAAAGAGTAGCCAATGATGACTGTAAGTTAGGGATCAAAGCTGTGCAGAAACAAAGATAAAAAGTTTGGCAATAAATGTGTTGACAGTTCCATGGCGGGAAAGTTGCATTTGAATTGTCAGAAGAAGGTCTCTGGGCTCTGTGATTTGACGCTGCATGACCACAAGGCCACTGTGGTTGTTCACTTTTTTTGTGGTGAAAAACCCTTCCTGGTTCCCGCTGATGATGGACAGCTGAATTTTATCCCCAGGGACAGCATTGGAAGGACCCATGCGGAAAATGTCGGTGGGTACTTGAATGTTGGTAGGAAAAGAGAGGTGATAGTAGGTTATTCTCAGAGGCAGGCTCTGGCACTCCTTATTTTCATTACAAGGCAAGCGCTCACAGCGACTGCAAGAAAAGTGAGAACACAAGACAAGAGGAAGATTAGTGCACGTGTAGCGAGTGGGAGGGGAGAGCAGGGGCAGTGGGGATGGGAAAAGATAGGCTGACGCATCCTGTATCCATCCTTCAGCCTGGCACCTCACTCATACTGCAAAGGGACATGTATTCAATGAGGATGAACTTGCCTGCAGTTGGAGCTTTGGCAGAAGCATTGCCATTATCAGAAGTGTTGCCCTTGCTCTGCACGCACAGATGGATCAAATCTGGCAGCTCAGTGGGACTGAGTTTATTTGCATTTACGTCAGCCAAACTCTCCTAGGGAGAACACTGGCACTTTTTCCCCCTCCAAGTTTTATTCTTTTGCTGGTTGGACATATGTTCAGTAAAGGAAGAGATTCTAAGTTTTAGGGAGCTGTTTGTGTCCTACTTGGGATGTGTGGCTGTATTTTAAGACTGAGCAAAATATTCTGAAAACCATGAATGTCCAAGGAGCTGGCCTCTGAAGACAAACCTTTTCCTGTGGATATGGCAGAGTATTCCTCTGTACTATTAGAACCAACCTGAGTCAGTCTAACACCCATCTAGGCAAGCCCTGAAAACAACATCCAATGGCCTGATGTCTCCAGCGTGTGTCCTACACATTCAGTCCCCTCCTACATGGTCCTAAGTCACAGGCATGATTCTGGTGAGAGAGGAATTTGCCCTCTGCTCCTTCATTCCCTGGGCACTGTGTCACAGTGAAAAATCCAGAGCACTAACAAGAGATCACCCACACAGGCTGGCAGGGAACAACAAACCTCTGCATTAGCAGTCACAATCTTCATGTGTTCTGTTCCAGAGAGAAGTGATCTTCGTCCAGAAAAATATGGTAGACATATTGCCTGTAGCAACAGGCATCCAAGTCACTGCTGTTAAAGAGTGTTACAGTTTACCAGCATATTCATGAATATCTGACATGTCATGGTACCTGCTGGGTTTGAGAAGTGTGTAAAGGATTGCATACTAGGTAAGTTTGTATGCATTTCAGATTAAAGATATGCCCAAATCACCACATAGGTATCCAAACACCCTTTCAGACAGGTGTGTGGAAGTAAACGTAGATGACGACGACCTCAGCTGGATGATAACTTTGCAAGATTTCATCATGATCAGGTTGAGCATTTAGCTCCAAACTTGCCTCGTGCAAAACTACAAATCAATTAAATTATGTGCAAGAGTCTCTCCACTCCAAGCAGTATTTGGTCCACAGGTTGAAGTTTTGTAACCTAAACAATTAGTTTCTTTACCAAGAAATGCTCCAGCACAAAAGCATGGTTTGCTTCTTACCACCTCAAGGAAATCTGAATGTTCATTTCATTATTTTATTTTGACATGAGTTTGAGCTCCTATCAGGAGTATCTGCTACCAACAGAACTGTGATTCATAAGCAAGCCCCACTTTGTTGCCAATGCATGGTGATCTGAATTCCAGGAACTTCTCATTATATGCAAAATCAGCACTTTCAAAAAGACTAATTAAAAGTACCCTCAGTTCTTCAATTAATGTGTTTTCTTTTAATACTACTTGCAAACAAAAGTAGTTCTTTGAAGCAATTCTTTGAAGATTTAAATGCATTCTTAATTTTATTAATGTGTTTAAAGATCATGCACAAGTCCTCACAGGATGGCTGGCTAATTAGGTGTGGATACTCTTGAAGTATTTTCAGGTATGGAGAGTTCTGCATTCTTTTCTGAAGTGTCATTAATAACTCCACTAAGGAAAATGACTTGGTGTTGTTGAAATCATGAGGCTACTTGGTTTTGCTGAAATCATGGAGCAAGTTGAGACAATTCATTCCTTAGCTGGAAATGTTTTCTTCAAGTACAACTTCTTAGAAGCATGTACATGCTTATGAGCACTTACACTCTCATAAAGATGCCCTCCCTTATTATTTTATAAAAGTAAAATAAATTTTAAAATGATGGCCAGAATTTTTTAAAAGAACAAAAAAAAACCCCAAAGTTCTCAGCATTCAAAGACTTGAAAAAGGATGTTCTGCTGATTCAGAAAGTTATTTGTGAAGATAGATGTGCCTGCATCTAGGAGCTAAAGTTATTCAAAATTCATTATCTTTTATCTCATGCTTTGCTGGTATACACTGCACACTGCACTGTAGGTTCAGTTAATGTGTAGTAATTGTTCCATCAAATAACCACAAAGGAGAGATAGCAAACATTATTGCTTTCAAGAACCAGAGTTCATTCTGAGGTCACGCACCGCAAAGGCAAGAAGCAAAGAGCATTTCAACCCCAGTGTACTCTCTAGACATTCAGTGGGCAGCAGGAAATCACATGGTGGGAGAATGCAGCAAGCTGCTGTTAATGAGGGAGCAGCCTGAGCCCTGGGTGCTGCCCAGCTCCGTGGCTCCTTGGGACAGGTGAGCTGCCTGTAGAGCTCCTATGTCCTGCCACCACACTGTGAGCCACAGGACAGAGCTGAGGGGCCCAGCAGGAGAGGGGAGTGCTGAGGAGGCAGAAAGTCCTACCAGAGAAAACCAGCCCAGAGCCAAGCAGCAGTTGTATATGTCTTTGCAAACCTCTGAAATCAGGTGCGTGGGCTACAAAAATAAGTGTATACTGCTGCTAAATGCTTATTCCTGAATTTAAACCCAGTTATTCTAGCTCACTCACTACTCTGTTCTCTTATGTTTATTTATGTGGCTGAAATACTGGTTTCAAATAATTACTCCCAGTTTGAATTTCATGTGCCAAACACGGATAAAAGAAAACTACCAAAACTAGAGGGATTCCGTTTGTAGATAATAAATACAACATTTTGTAACAGAAAAACAAGGAGAAAAATACTTTGTGCCTTCCCTCACATTAATTTCTGAATCAGGTTTTCACTTCACTATGCTCAAAGGAGTTGAGTGGTATACAACAATTCCTCATGTACTGAAGAAAAATGAACTTTTTATTAGCAAGATTGGTGGCTTTGTGATTTACTTCCTCCAGGGAAACCAACTCAACATGCTGAACAACTAACCAAGTTTTATTAGTGAACTATACACTCACTATACATTCTATGCTGTAGATTTCCAGAGCTGTAACAATCTTCCAGGCCTCCTAGAATATATTCCACTGCAAAGGCTCTTGCTCATGCTATCATTGGCGTGCACTTCTTTTCAGCAGGTTGCACCACACCATGAGGTCCAAGTGAGCCATCGCCACATCATGGAACTCAACACTGATGCTAATGATCAGCTGTGCAGGGAAGGTGGATTTTTTGTTAAACAGACCAGAACTTAAGGGAATGAAACCAAGTGATGGTTGGTCTTCATGGACAATTCTTAACCAGAGGAGAATCCGGATCCCCGCTTCAGGCAGGAAAACAGGATACAGCAGAGTAGTAGAAAGGATGGACAAGTGCTATGTATGCTCCTCCTGTCTGGAGACGGAAAATCTCTAGAATATTTCAAGCTGTAGAGGAGACAGAACTATCTTCTCTTTGCCCTCAGCACTGAGCTTTTACGTCCTATCCTTGTCCCCTTCATCTGTCTTTCCTAATCTAGTTTCTTCTTCCTACCCCCTTTCCAGTACCCTATGGCCCTTGCTGCTTGCTCAAATATTTGGCATCAGGACTGTCTGCTCAGACAGTGCCAATCCTCCTCTTCTTGCTCCATTCTCTCCTGGCTGACACTTAGTTCTCTCAGTTTCTACTTCACAGCCCTAGACCCGAAGCACAGATCCTTTCCCCCAGGATCTTTGTGCGGCCATCTCAAATTATTCCTTCCTCTGATGGTCCTCATCCAAATCAGAAATAGAATCATAGAATCATTAAGGATGGAAAATACCTCCAAGACCATTGAGTCCAGCCTGGGACTGATCTCCACCTTGTCACCCAGAACAGAGCACTGAGTCCAGACGTTTCTTGGACACCTTCAGGAATGGAGACTCCACCACCTCCCTGGGCAGCCCCTTTTAATGCCTGACCACCATTTCAGTGAAGAAGTTCTTCCTGATGTCCTCTTGTCCTGTCACTAGTTCCTTGGAATCAATCACCCTTGACCGTAAGGTCCTGACCCCTGTGGTTGTTTCCCCTTTCTCTCTAGTTTTACCCCATTTTACCTGCTACCCCTGAAGCATCTCCCAGACTCATTCTCCTCACCTTGACATACCTTCAGATCCTTCCCTCCCTATGTTAAGCCTCCTTATCTCAAAGTATGCATTTTCTTCTTACCAAGTTGGCTCCTCTCTCACCTGTGATAGAAACAGCTCACTTACCCACGGAGTTGGGGCTGTCCAGGCAGGCAGTACCTGGCCCAGGACAGAGAGGCTGGGCTCCTCTCCTGTGGCTTTATGTGGAAGCGGGCTCAGACAGTCTGTGGAGCTGGACCTGCATGTCTCAGACTGCTATGAAGAGCAATAAGAAGCTCAGGACCAGTAAATCAGAGGTGAACTCTTTGTTGCTGGAAGAAAAGGACCTCTCTACTGATAGGAAGAATTAAATTGCAGAGTGGCAGATAGCCAAACAGAGATTGCTGTTGAGGCTATGAAATCCTTATCATTCAAGGACTTGAAGCAAAAGTTAAACAAAGAACTCTCAGAAATATTCCAAGTACATCTGAGCCTATTTTGGCATACAAGAGTGGATTACGTTTACTCATCAAGGTCTTCATTTCCTAAGGTTTCTGAAAAAAAAGGCTGAATGCAATTTTACAAAGTTTGTAATTTCAAAATTTTCAGAGGATTTTGGTAAGGATGACAAAAAGTGCAAAAGCAATTTCCTAACAAATTTTAGATTTCTGCTCCTTAACATGGCAGCAAACTGTTAAAATAAATTTTAAAAAAAAGAGTCACCAAAAAGTCTTTAAGACACACAAACCAGCGTGTTCCTCTCTACACTTGTTCTTGGAAATGCGTGAACTGCTTTGGCTGAAATTTGCCAAAACTTGAGCCTGAGTCAGACACCTGGCATGTAAAATTTCAGCCATTGGTTACATTTCGGCAAAATTTTAAGGAGTTAAAAACACACATAATGATAAGCAGCAGGCAACCTTAATAATATGCATACATGTCTAGAAAACACAAATAGTTCCCTATTTGGCTTAACACAGCACACATGTCTTGTCATGTTGCCATAAATACTTCTTTATCTTTTCTACTATTTTTCTTGGCTTAAATATTACAAACGTTCGACTTCAATGCCATATAAAGATAAGTTAATTGTTATGCAATTTGAAAACAAAAACTGTTTGGCAAGGCAGTGCAGCAAGTTAAGTTCTATTACGAGGAGCAGTAGATCTTATCTGTCCTGGGAAAAAGACCAAGCCTATAGACTGATCAATGAAAAACAAAAGTGAAAATTTAAGTAAAAGAGATAAGCCCTTCAATGAAATTGTTACCATTGAGATCAGGCCAGGCACTTTGCTGTCCTTGGGGAAGATAACACAGACTGTTTCCTCCTGGAGCTCAGAGTATCTAAACAGAATCCTGAGGTTTCAGCCCTTAGCCTGGGATGATACTGCAATTACTTCACCTGATGGCAATCGCCACTGCAACAGCCACCATGCAAAAACCTCTACTTTAAAGGTATTGGGTAAAGAAGCTTCTGGATCACTGAGTTCTGTTGCCTGTACACAAGGATTTTAAGGAAAAATAAGAATAAAGAAACTTTGATTTACAGGACTGAGGCCTATTCAATTATAGCTATTCCAAAGAAAATAATGGGGAACAGGGTAAAAAAATTTCCTGAGGTGCCAACTTGATGGGAATGGAAAAATTCATTGGCTTTCTTATGATGTGCCAAGTTGGTGAAACTGGAATGTGTTTTGAATAAAAAGGAGAGAAAAAATGGTATCTGTAGTAGATGTGATAAGAAGCCAACTACTTTGATTTTAGAGCCTGGGTGAAAAAGCAATTTAATGTCATTATCATGCAGAACATAACAAAGATATGCTGGCTTTCAGCCCTGCTGGGGTATATATATACAAAAGTAAATCAGTCAAGGAGGTGTAAAGTAGTTTGGATGTAAAAAAGGTGCTGAAGAGCTGTCTTATGAAACTGCTCCCCAGTGAGCACCAGGTAATCCCACCCATAAACCTTGATTCTGGCACATTGGTATAACATTCATGCAATGTATGAGAGCACCTCTGGGACCCAGGGGACTTGGTCAATGATAATAATGAACTCACATTCTCTTTGCTTTATGCAAACATGTTTTCAACAATACATCTGTAGCTGTTGAGAGGGGAAAACCTAATAAATCCAATGAGATAATAATTCAAGGAATTAAAATAATTAGAATTTCACTGAGCAGCTGCAGTATTTATGTCTGACTCAGAGCCTAATTATAGCCCAAGTGCATCAGAAGGATCTCACCCTGTGAGTAGGTCTGAGTTAGGCAGAAAAAGCCATTACAGAGCCCAACAACACAGACACAGAAAAACAATTCAGACATTCCACTGCTTTTGCAAAAGATCCCATATAGCTCAAATAGCCATTAAAGTCAAATACAGATAAGAGAGAAGATGAAATGGAATGTGTCTACGATGTGTATTTTAGAAATTGAACTCTGCAACACAGGAATATCCGTAAGAGGAAAAATCTACTAATTCTGCCTAGTGGCCCATTGCACATTGCACTTTTTAAAAAATTAGTATAAAAATGAACCCAGAGTATTACAAATAAAGAGAACATCTGCATCATGAGGCACTGCTTGGTCGTTGATGTGACAAATATAATCTAAAATTTAATTCCTATTGCCCTTCCCAGAACACAAGCATATTTTGTAAATAGATGGGTTTACACCATGAACTTCCTCTCCAGCATTCTGATCAAATACATCTGCTGTGCCACTTATATGGCATTTCAAAGACTAAGGCTTAAATGCAAACTAACTAATCCCCGCAAAATCCCTGAGATGAAGATCAGTGTTGGCTTCATTCTACAGAGGAGGCACAGAGTACTCAGTTCTGTCTAGCAGATGGTGGCCATACCAACACTGACTGGGAAAAGCGATAATGGGTTGATAACAAAAGTGATTTGTCAGCTTTCCTCCCGGTCTGGTGGAACACACACTTACCTCCATACGAGGCACATGGGGGGACCATGAAGCAGCCTTTGGAGGAATTGCTGGAGCACAGAGTGGCCAGAAAGCCACAGGGCGGGAGGCAAAGCATCACCTTCATTAGCCATAAACTCAGGTACACAACTGAGAAAATTTGCAACTTCTCCACTCTGCTGGCACCATTTGATGGGAATAAAAGAGCTGCCAGTTGCTCCTCTTCCCAGAGCTGTCTCCTGTTTTCTACACCAGAATGCACTCTGTCTCCAAGCTAGGTTAGTGACACAATTATGAGCTGCAGCTAACGTACCACCCTTGCTAGGATTCCCAGGTTTTCTAATACAGGTGAAAATTGGGTACAAATTGAAAGAGGGGAGATTTACATAAGATATCAGGAAGAAATGTTTTACTATGAGGGTGGTGAGACACTGGAACAGGTTGCCCACGGAAGTGGATGCCCCAACCCTGGCAGTGCTCAAGGCCAGGTTGTATACCGACTTGAGCAAACTGGTCTAGTGGGACATGTCCCTGCACATGGCAGAGATGGTTGGGACTGGATGATTTTTAAGGTCCATTCTAACCCCTTAATATTCTATGATTCAATTAAATGGTACTAAGAATAAGACATCCCTGCAATGCTTGCAACAGCATAGGTGAGAATTCAGAGAGGGAGATAAAAAGAGCCCTTTGGCTGAAGTGTGAAAGTAAGGAAAGACTATGTGTGATTCTGAAATAAAAGCAAAGGATTTCAAAGCCGAATGTAGCCCTCCTATCAGGCTGCCTGCAAGGAAGCCAGATAGAGGCTATCTGCTTTTGGCCCTGGGGATCATTATGGTGCAAACCACTGACACATGGCATTTTTTAAGGGAGTATCTTTTTCTTAGAGAGAGGAGTATGAGAAAGAAACCAGACCTGTGTGGGAAAAACATAGGGTAGGGCTGCCAACACAATACGTATTTCCTAGAAACTGCTCCATGTTCAGTTGGCAGTGGCATGACATTAAGGAGGTCCTGTCACCAAAAAACTGCCTGACCTTGAAAAAGAAGGTACTTACGTATCTCCTGACTTGCGGTAATTCTCTGGACATTCCAAAGACAGGCAACGAAAGCCACCCTGGATGTTAAAGCAGGTCTCATTGAAAGAGCAGTTGTGGCTTTCTGCAACACACTCATCAATATCTGCCAAATGGAAACAGGGGAGTGGATTAAACACATGCTTTTCCTCTACTTGCGGGTGTCAGACGGTGACAGTATCCTATTAGATACGACAGAACATGGGGTGCAATTAAACATTACTACAGGATTGCAAGGGCAGGGCAGAAGAACAAAAAAGAACACTAACCCAACCAACCGGCAAGAAGAAGAAAAGGAAGAGCAGCAGCGCCCCTAAGCGGACAAGACCTCAATATTTGCTGACATGTTTACAGCAGGATATTTCCTTTTAATGGCTAAACTAACTCACAGCATTTCACTATTGGAATCTTCATCGTAAAAATTTTTTATAATTATTTAATAATGTTTTTAAAAGTATTCTCTACTGAATTACTTTATAATGGAAATTTCCTGTATATTTATTATAAAAGACTGTTTTCTTCAGATGTCTAGCTGATGTCTACTGCTTCACCTATAATGTCATAGGAAAGGCATTTTTTAAATACAAAAACTGCAGGAACTTGTCAGAAGTTTACAGTCCAGTGAGGTCTCTCTGCAGTTATTGAACTCACCTTGGCAGTTGCGTGCGTTGGGTGCCAGCCTGTACCCAGAGGAAGGACAAGTACATTGAAAGCTCCCAGGAATATTAATACATCGAAAGGAACAGATATGTCCTCCAGTAGGCAAAGCACATTCATCAATATCTGCAGGAAAAAACACCACTAATTTGCTATGTGGCCATGCCATTCAACACAGTGCACATGTACAGTGCTCCTGCTATGAGCTTCAAACACAATTTGATGATTCTAATTCCTGGGCAATGAAGAAGAACATCAGATAGGTGCGGCTCCAGCCAATAACATCTAAATAGCAAAGATTTTCAGGAATAAATGGAATTCTGAAGAAAATTAAAAGCTACATGGGAGCCCAAGAGACAAAGTAATGGACGAGAGCAAGCACTTTACAGTGACATGTATTGTAGTGCTTTATAAAAAGGAGGGAGATGAATAGTTTTAACCTTGTTTTTACAAAAAGGAAATCAAAATTAGGTGTTCTGCCCAAGGCCTCACTGTTTAGTAAGTCCTGGAGACCTAAGTCCAAATTCAGGATCTTGTCCACGAGATCACACCAACATCCTCTTTATATTTATATATACACAGCCACAAAAAGAGGATGTATAAAATACTACCTAGTAATATCATATATTACATATGTAACATATAAATATGCTCATATCTCTTCTTGCTGAAGTCTGGAAATTTTGGTAGTTCCTCAGGAAAAAAACAAATTTCTGTCAAGTTAAGAAGTATGCCAAGCTGCAATTAGTGTGAACAGCAAAACTGGCACCACACATGAAGAGAGATGATTCCAGAAAAGGACTTGAGTAGGAGACCTTCTTTAAATAGAGTTTCACAAGAAAATACCAAAGAGACTCAAATGTTGAAGTGAAAAAATTACATGGAATTGGTCATGTTTGCTGCGGTGACAATAAGAAATGCCCACCCACCCTCTCTCTGAAACTCTACAGAGCTCACCTTCACACGAAACGCCATCGATGTCACTGAGCTGGAATCCACGGCGGCAATAGCACTGGTAGGAGCCATACACATTGGCACACTCTTGACTACAGGGGTTGCTCTCACACTCATTCAAATCTGAAATGCAAAGTTATACACCTGAACCCCAAATTTCTTGCTATATTCATCACTCCTACTACTGGAATACAACAAAAATTTGGAAGGTAATTTTTTTTAATTATAAAAGGATGTCACACATGTCACTGAGTAACCTGGATATAGGGGGCTCTGAGTGTGTTACTCTTAACAAGGTCTGGCAGTATAGGTTAATTTGCATTGTGATATAATTTCCTACTGTACTTGAAGGTGTGCGGCTGGGAGGGAGTCTCTAGGCCAACACCTACATTTTTGTGTCTGGATATCAGCAAGGCTGATTTTGAAGGTTTTGAATCTGATTGAGTTGAATCACCCTTCAAAGTGCAGCAAAAGCAGACCCACACACCTCTGCATCATAGAATCACAGAACCATTCGGGTTGGAAAATACCTCCAAGACCATCGAGTACCAACCTGTGACCAACCCCACCTTGTCACCCAGACCAGAGCACTGAGTGCCAGGTGCAGGCATTCCCTGGACACCTTCAGGAGTGGAACTCCACCACCTCCCTGAGCAGCCCCTTCCAATGCCTGACCACCATTTCCGTGAAGAAATTCTTCCTGTTGTCCAACCTGAACCTTCCCTGGCACAGCTTGAGGCTGTGTCCTCTTGTCCTGTCAAATGACCCAGTCTAAGGGCAATATATTCAAGCTGTGGGCTGTAGTGGCCTCGACTAAGCAGCATTCATGTAATCAAAGAGACTGCACTGTGATGATTTCTCACACCATTCCAGTGCAGTCTTGCAAGCTAAAATAAAAAAAAGGTAAAAGAGCAATGAGCTCTTTCTCACACTCCATAACCAAAGCGCTGACAGCCATACCTTCACATGATCTACCATCAGCTGAAAGTTTGAATCCCATGGTACAAGTGCAGTAGTAGGAACCAGGAGTATTCTCACACTTGTGAGCACAGAGGCGGCCTGGGTAGCGTCTGCATTCGTTGATATCTGCAATGATGAATACACAGAGAGGTCTGTGGATTTGCTGGCTCACTGCGGTACCAGTCTGGACAAGAATGTGGTTATAAAAGTTTGATTGTTATTTTCCAGATTTAAATTTCATACTACAGAGAGAAGAAGTCCTCAAAATGCTCATTTAGAAGCACCCCAGAGTATAAATGGATTAGATCTATAGAGAAGAAAGTTGCTTTGATCTTCCAAAGGAATCTTTTGCTGTAGGTGCTTTTAAAACTGTCACAGAAAACAATTACTCACACTCTCACAACCTTACCTTTTAACAGGATAGCAGATAACATGTTGACAATACTAATACAGCTTCCTTTGATGTATCAGCAGTTCTTTAATATGATTTTAGATTCATCCAAGCAATATAGCAGTCAATTTTACATTCTGATGACAGAGGGTATGCAGAGAGCAGTGACATTCTTTACACGGGATCATTTTGTAAATGCCATGGCTGCACATATTTAGGTTGATAGGTGCAACTTACCAATACACGTCCGACTGATGACATCGAAAGTATAGCCGGCTTTGCACTCACAGCGGTAATTTCCTGGGGCATTGATACAAATGTGTCCTTCTCCACAGGGCTGGTTAGAGGATGAGCACTCATCCACATCTAAAACAAAAAGTGATTTTAAGTACACTTATGACTAGGCAAGTTGAGAGAAGAGCAACATGTTAACATATTTCTTTGTCCTCTGGTGGTTATAAACTGTTTTGAAACAGAAAACAAGATGTTATCATGCTCTCAGCTTTTACAAGATCAGAGTCACAAACCCAAACTATTTAAACCGAAGCAGGTTAGCTCTAAGGTGTCCTTAATGTTGATGGACTTGGGAGGAAAGCGACGAAGTAATCAGGCAATCTTTGGAGGAATTCAGGTGCAAAATTGTTGTATTATGCATACTCAATATTTGTGGATCAGATCTTCATCTAGTGTAAGACATCTGCGATCCAGAGTCATCAGCAGTGCTTTAATAAGCCACTTACAGAAATTGAAAACACATGCAAAAATTACTCTCTTTGCAAAAGCACCTCACTTAAAAGCCAGCCAGAGGAATCTATACCTTTCAGTATTAGAATGGCTTCTGTGGGGCATTAGGTTGACCTTGTGTTATCTCTCTGTACTAAGGAGATTTGGGACCACACAGCATTGTTCCATTGACATGGCCACAGCCAATGCCATTGACGGGGACCGATAATCATTACTCCTCATGAGTTATATGAAGGACAGAGGGTGGATGCTTGTCATTCTTCACTTGCTGGCACTGCCACGAGGGAAAGAACAGGATCAAGAATTGGCTGTGGGAATGAGAAAAACCTGGGCAAAGTGCAAGAAACTGGTAAACATAAATTACAAACGTGAGTTATTTTCTTAAAACTGCTTTTTCTTCCCAACTGTCACTCACCTACGCATCTTGTTCCATCTTCATTGAGATGGTAACCTCGGCCACAGCTGGGTGAGATTCGCTGGCAGGTAAAGGAGCCGTCAGTGTTAATACAGATCTGTCCAGCTGGGCACGGCATGTTGGTACTCAGGCACTCGTTGATATCTGCAAGAGCACAAGTCAGTGCAACTGTTTCCAGTCCCAAGACGCTTAAGGTAAGATGCTCTTATTATGCAGCCCTTCAGAGGAAAGTTCTGCCCGTGGGAGAATACGACTATTCATGACATTTAGCTTCTCTGATACAATGCTTGCAGGGAGAAAACTGGGGAGGTATAAAAGCCATAGATCTCGCTGAAAAGCAGTGGAAATTGGTATAGAACTTGTATTTGTTTCAAAGCCTTTAAAAGTCTCCCCTAAACATACAAAGAGCTAATCAACAATTCAGTTTGTCAGCTCAACCAGCTTTGCTACAGTCTGTGGGCTCTCACCTAGCACTTAGTTTCTACATGACGATCAGAGTCACAAATCCAACAACTAAATCCCCTCAACTCCACACAGAGAAGCATTTGATTGCCAGTGCATAAAAGTTAGGTTGTGAAATGGGTTTGGTAAGTATTTTGAGCAAATGCATTTTACAGGCCATAACTGTTGCTGCTGCAAACTGATCTGGCTTTACTGATGCGCATGATGGCAAGTTAACCATCACAGAACTGGCACTACCTGTGGCAGATGTGTCTTCAACGGGCTCGCTGTGCACAGGCACTGGCCCCCCTCATTTTAAAGGCTGAAATTTCGTTTTCAGTCTGTTTCCAGTGTCAGATTTCAACACTACAGGATATGATATGGTCAGGAGAGCAAGGGGCTGATAATGAGTGCAACTTGGCAGCTGCTGCTGCTCGGCCCGTTCCACAAGTCCAAGACTTGTTATGCCAATGGGGGAATTAAAAGTTGAGTTGAGACTTGAAAATAATACTCAAAGGAGTAACTGATAGATTTGTAGGTCACATTAGACAAATCCATGTAGAGTCTGCTGGAAACCAGTAATTCTAATGTATCTATATGAAGGTTATAATTCTGGTTTGGGAGAGTCTTGGAAACAAGGCATTGGGCTGATGAGATTGTCATCAGTCTTTAAAGTAAAACTCTTCTCCACAGTATTTTATAACTGTCCCATCTTTCTCATACCTAGTAAGATTCTTGATGGGCTGTAATGTGAGACAAGTCTGGAAAGACCCACATGCCTGTAAAACTAAGTAGACTAATATCGAAGGGTGCTGCAGAGGATGCCATAATTACAGCTTTCTACAGAAAGCTTTGGCTAAAACCTTTTGGATAGAATTAGATAAAATATATCATGATTTCTTTACAAGTTTTGTTTCAGATAAAAACCCAAAGACTTAAGCAGCTAAGCACCTTAGGTAACCTAATCTCATTAAAAATGGTAATCTAATATTTAAGTCTTCTATTTAAATGGCTTTCATCTGTCACTTTTACCTGTGGGACCAAGGAAAGAGAAACGCATACACAGATGAAGAATGGCTTGAGCAGCTCAGAACCCACAGAGTGAAACTACCACTTATTTCCCAGGCAACAGTTCAGTATTCCCCAAGATAAGAACACAATACACCTTACCAATACAGTTGCCTAGTGCATCTTGTATAAACCCACTCATGCACTGTAGCTTGGGTCGGCAACGGAAAGATCCTGGAGTATTCTGACAGATAAAATCGGGGGGGCAGTTATGAGTACCAGTCTCACATTCGTCAATATCTGGTACATCACAAAAAAAAATTGTTAGCAGGAATTTGACAGGTTTTTTCATTACATTTAAAATATAAGACATAGGTAAAATCATCATACAGATTAATCCTCAGCATACCTTCCTGGAATTCTCTGATCCAGGATCAATCTGACTTACTACCTCAAAAAAGATCTCAGTAAAACCAGCTAGGTTAAGATTTTTTACTATTTTCTTATTAATATTATATATAGGGGTGTGTCTGTGCATATTATGCTTTATAAGTTTAATTCTCAGAACTAAATGATTCAAAACTATGACAGAGTACCTAAAGCATCACATTCAGCACTGCTCAGCCTTGATTCAGCAGTGTGCTTAGCTTTGAAGCCAGGAAGATTTAATTATCCAAGTGCAATTTTAATTTTAACTTTAGATCCAATGCAGATATTATTCATTTCTTTCGTAAGTGATTTAATTTGCCTTGATTCCCATCCATAAAGGCTTGCAATATCCCTGAATTATCATGCTTTAAAATGCACATAAATACGACTTCTGATTACTTTAATATTCTACTCCAGTTCAGAATAGACAACAAATATTTGTGAATAAATTATTGTTCAGGTAAAGCAGATAAAGGAGACAACAGCAAATGAGGCTTCACTCATTAATGTAGTCCTGTCCACATAAAAGCAACTAAAATTTACTGTTTGCCACCTGGCAATGGGATGAAATCTCCTAAAGCTATCAAAATACAGAAACTCTCTAGCAATAGAATACCTCAGCTTTCTCATTCAAGCAGTTGATACAACAGTAGCCCTAGAGCTTTGTGGGACTTAAAAAATGACTATGGAAACCATTTGAAGTTTAGGTTGGGTTAATACTGAACTGGGTTTAGCAAGATTCTACATGTAGCACAACTCAGTCATGTTACTTGGCATTTAAAAATCATACACGAAGATTATTAATTTTCTATTTTTATCACTATTACCATAACTTTAATAATTATTAACATATCTTACCTAGATAAGAACTTTCTAAAATTAGTGGCATGCATAATTTACTACCTGTACTCCTTTTTTTCCAACAGAGAAAGATGTTAATGGTTGCCAGTAAGCCATTTGTTGGCCTAAATCTGATGTCATTCAAACTAAAAGAAGTGTTACTTCACAGGCATCGCAGTTACACCATGACACTTTCAAAAACATTGTCTGATGTTCTGCAAGTTTTGCATTGGAGGTCATTAATCAGCCTATTTATTCAATCTATTTATTTTTCATCACTGATCAGTTCCTACAGTAAAACCTTACCTAAAATTTTGGTTGAGGTAATTTACTCAGTAGAATGAAATTAGTTTATTCATAAACCATTCTAGGTTTGGGAGGAACAGACTTTCTCATAGTGAAAACCAATTCCACATCAACTGGAGTTTGCTGCTAATTTGTATCTCTGTAAAGGCAGCATGTCAGGTGAAGTTACGGATGCACATAACAGCATTCTTTAAGCTAGATGCAACTCGAAATAAGTAATTTTTTTAGTAAGAAAGACTGTTACCATTATGTTCAAACACAGCTAGTCAAGAACAGTGCTTTTAGCTCCTCGGCATTTTTAAATCCCTAGGAATGCTATGATTAAGAAATTAATCTCTTTGTAACAAACCTCCTAAGGATAAAAGCTTACTTTCTTTTTCTAAAGATGCATCTACTTTCACATTTTCAAACTGAATCCCCTGGTGGCTCCACTTGCCACACTTAGTTTCACACTCCAGAATGTGCAAACTTGATTCATTCAGGTGCATCTAAACCATTAGATATGCTCCAAGAGCGGGACTTAGGCACTCCACTCACTAAGAAGCGATCAATTCCTTAGACCAGACTAGAGCTAGCTGGAAATAATCTTCAGGAAATTGTGTATAGTGTGAGTGCTGGGCCTTCATAATCACCTGTTTTAGCCCCCAGACCAGCTTCTAACATGCAACAAAAACTGCCTGTGTAAAATACAGTTCTCTCTCCCAGAAGTCCTTGCAGCAGCCCGCAGCTGCCTGATCTGGTGTTATCTGCAAGGTCGGAGGTGGAAAAACTGCTGTCCTTGAAGTGTATGTGTCTCAGTTACACATCTATTTACCAAAAGCAAAAGAGCATGACATAATGACGTCATAGTTTCGAACTTAAGCCTGGAAGATTCTACCTTCTCTGCACAGGACATACCTTTGCAACGACTGTCATCTGTTAGTTCATAACCAGTTCCGCAGCTCGTGTCCCGCTGACAGCGGAAGGATCCTAATGTATTGACACAGGTTTGTCCAATCCCACAGTTGTGTGTCCCAGTGATACATTCATTAATATCTACAATATGCAAAATTATTTAAAAATGAGTAAGAGAGAATAAATAAGAAGCATGAAGTCCCTGGGAAGAGACAAGATCAAAGGCTAGCTGTGGGCATGCCTCCAACCAGGCATTTCTCTGAGCGTCAGAATACAAAGGTGTGGATTTGGCCTCATACTCATGCCCCACTACACAGCTGTTTCCAGGGTGTGAGCCAGCAAAGACACTTGGGCCCTGTTGGTACCAGGACTTGCTGATTAACTGTACTTTAGAGGAAGAAGGTTAACTGAGTGAGAGCAAAGAGTCAACATGATCTGATAGAGTCTAGTAGTAGATGATGTCTCCGGACATGTCTAAGATTGTTATAGCTAGGATGTGTAGACATGGTCTGCTGGTGGAGTTGGCAGTGTTTAGTTTATGCTGGACTCGATGATCTTAAGGGTTTTTTCCAACCTCAGTGATTTCATGGTTGAATTATAGTGACAATATGAATGAGGCAAACTTTCAGGAATCCTCACCTTGTTCTGCATCCCACCAACATATGGTTGAGGAATTCTCTGAGCCAAGTTGTGACTTTCTACTTAACAGCTACTGATAGACATTTCCTTTGTGAATTTTTTCATTTTAAATTTGAATGCGTAAGAAAATCTGACATCCATGTGTATTAACTGTAAAGTTCTTCCTTTTCATATGTTCAACTAGGTAAGTGTTAATCTGACCAATCATCAAGATTTATTCCAGACTCCGTTTTCAGAGACTGACAGAAAAAGGCACCCTTCTTTAGGAACACCTGTCATCCTTGAACAGCTATGCAGGATGGGCTAGATGAACTGTGCCACAGGGCTCATATCCCTCAGCAACAAGGAGCCTGGGCTCACTGGCTCGGAACCAAACATCACACTGCATGTGCCTGAAGCCAAATGCTACCTCTATCTCAGCCCGTTTCATCTGATGTCACAGAATAGAATATGCTGAGTTGGAAGGCACCCACAGTGATCATTGAGTCCAACTCCTGGTCATGGACAGGACACCTCAACAATCCCACCCTGTACCCGAGAGCGTTGTCCAAATGCTCCTGGAGCTCTGGCAGCCTTGGGGCTGTGACCATTCCCTGGGGAGCCTGTTCAGTGCCCCAGCACCCTCGGGGGGAGAACGAGTTCTTCTTCTGGGAGAAACTAACAATCCTTCCTTGACAATTCCCATGCCACTCATGGAATCCAGAACATTCCTCCTTTCTGTCAGTTGTGTCCTTAACAAGCTATAGAATCCTACTCTGTTTATTTTGTCCGCCTTATTAGTTACAATCTACTGTTACAAAAGAGAATAGGTACTTTATTTTGGTTTTATTCATAACAACAAATTCAAACTCTGCCTCTTCTCCATTCTAAATTCTCCACCTTTTCCAGTGACCCTTTCTTAACTTCCCACAATTCTCATTTCTACTTTTTATGACTTCACCTCTTTCCCCAGCTGACATAAGCATATTCTGATCTCTTCTCTCCGGGTATTTTTGTATCTATTCTTGCTCTTTTAAAACAAGAATGTTGATAATCGAGACAATGGCTTTATTTCTTTTACCTTCACAAGTGATACCATCTGGTTGAAGCTGATAGCCGACAAAGCAGGAGCAGACGTAACTGGATCCTGTGTCTCTGCACTGCTGAGAGCAGGGACCACCACCTAATGGATATGTTAAAAAGTCTAATGTAATTAAGAGGCTCTTCATAGGAACTGAAACAAACCAATAATTTACAGGATACTTGATTTATTTAGAAAAGAAGTTAATACACATACACAAAAGAAAGAAAGAGCTAAGCACTGAAAGCTCTAAAAATGAATACAAGGATGTGATTAAGAATAACCCTATTCTGAAAAACAGAAAGAGAACACTACAGAGAACTTAAACTAAATTTGGCTCGTCATTAAGAAAACTTTTTCTGATCTTGTTAAAATAGAAATTATTATTAAAAATGTTTCATATTGTAAAAATAGAGAAAATGCTATATACTTCTAACAACAAATATTTGTTTTAAGGCTGCAGATATTCTTAGCACAAACAGAACCCATCTCCTGTTTTTTAGAATGGCTGGATCAGCTTTAAACAAAAGGTGTGAAATAGGCACAATCCATGCAAGCAATTGCAGCTATAATACGATATAAATACTTTATAAAATAATTTTTTTAAGTACAACAGTATCTAATGAGGTCAGGGCCATTAATGCACCACTGAAAATTAGGTGGAACCATAGTTGTGTGGCTGAGATCAACAACTGCTGCTCTCTGAATCTCTGCTAATACTGTGAGCTCCATCCTGACACAGTAAAACCTGTAGTGGAGGTGTTAGAAGAACAGAATTTATTTCCCCATGTAACATGAAGGTGCTCCAAAACAAATTGCTGGAAGTTCCATTGCCTAGGAAATATAAGTTTCCCCCAGTAAAGTTCAGAAAATTACAAGTACTTTTGGCATGCCAAGTTTATCAGAAAATATACTGTAGACAGAACCTCTAATTTGCAGTTAGCAATACCAATCCATCTCCTGCAGGCAGCTGATTAACTGAGGAGTGCAACAACTGATTACATGAAGAAATAATGCTAGGAAAATGTGTAACACATATTTCTATGTCATGTCTTGTAACTAGCAACTGGACACAAGGAGCAGAGGCACTATTCCATTAGTGAACTCTGGTTCACTAACGACCTGGTAGATATTCCCATTCTCTACAGATTATAACAGCTGTAGAACATGGAGCACAGTAAGTAATTTTTCAACTGGAATATAAGTCTATTAAATTGATTATATCCTAAATATATTTCTGAGTTCTGAAATGCTGGCAGAAAACAATGAATCACTGCTGGTTTAGGTTGATAGACATGTAAACCACATGTGACAAGCAATAAATCAGAATACTTAGCAGAGCAATATTCCAAATACACGTTTCCAAGGAGGCAGGGCAGCATGACTAATCAGGACAATAGCCACTTTTGTCCTCCTTCTTTTCAGGGGATGCATCTCAAACAGAAACAAGTTTATTTCCATATTCAAATACCCTGATCACCACAAGAGAAGAATAAAAGATGCACATATTTAATATAAGATCATCATATCCCAAAGAATCTAAAGTACTCCACAGGTTCAAGGGTGAGACTTCTGAGGTATTACCCACTAGAAGTTAAGTAGAAGTCAAATGTTTGTCTCAGCTTCAGCTGGATAAGATGGACTCCACTGTGAGAGAGTGTCTCCCTTCTATTTAGGAACTATTCAGGCATCACATAATGGCCCATTACTCCTTGGAAAGGCTTTTCCTCATGTTTTTTTTACCCATTACTATCCTAGGCAAAAGGCTTTGGCTAGTCTCTAGATTTAATTTGGCTTCACTTTATTGAAAGCAATCACAAAAGAGCTGGCTAGCAGGACTAGTCACCTGACTTACCTCTGCAGCCATCATGCAGATAAGGATCTTCTTGGTCTAGTTCCTCCTTTGAAATTTCAACTAAAAAGAGGAGAGACAGGCATTATAGGAGAAAGCACTTTTCTTCTCAAGGTAAAACACTGTGTGCTTGGGATGGAACTCACACCAGGGTTTTGGACGAACCAGGACAAAATTTAAAAGTATTATTTACATATTTTACAGCTATTTCTTCCTTAAATTTGGCATTCAAATGCTCATGGCCATGGGGCATTTTCCATCTGACTGACTCAATATGAAAGTCACACCGTGATCAGAGATTACATATGGACTAAGATTTTCAAATGCATGTTCTTAATGCCAGACTTTTAACCAGAGCTTAACCTCATTTTCATAAGGCATGTTGTTCAGGCATGCTTGGCTTCCACTGACTTTATAGTAGCTCAAGGTACTTGGAGATTTAATGAAAATCAGATTAACCTCATTTAGTTATTCATTTCAAACAGAACTCCACGCCTTAGTTTTTGGGCACATACTTATGGCATTCTTTCAAATATATACATTGGAGAGTTTTGATCTGTGATACTTCTGCCACATGCATGTATCCAAGAGTCCGTTCTCACCACATGAGGACATAAAAGGGCCAAACACATCCTGAACCCACCACTTCCCCAAAGAACCAGCTAATGGACTTTCTCCAATTCTGCCACGTTGAACACTGGGGCAAAAGTAGGTTGGTAGCGTGCAAAAACACAATCCCAAAATACTCTGCTTATTGACTAGGAAACTCAGGCTCGTTTCAGTGGATGTCCATGAGCCCATTCCACCAGCAGTCACTTACAAGCAAGTGATGCATAGCAGATGTGAAAGCAGTGTTTTGTGCAATGGCATGAGGCTGGATTGGTTCACTGAATCCTCAAGCCATACGGGCACATTTCAGTTACTCAGAGCTGATGAAATCAGTTTGCCTAAGTCTGGTTGGGTTTTGTACAGGCATCTGGGGACATAGCACCAGAGATCACAAAATCAATTAGGTTGGAAAAGATCTCCAAGACCATCAAGTCCAACCTGTGGACAACACTTTATGTGACTCAGAGAGCCTGCTTGCCTTACCTCCGCAGCAGAATGCCCTTCGTGCACGGCTATGGCACAACAAACACAAGGTGCTAGTCCAGAAATCTGCCTTGCAAAATAGAGCCTCGTCTCCCCTTCACAGCTAAGAAATTGTCTATATGTGCTGTTTGCTCTGCCTTTCTATAGGCTTTTTTTTTTTGGTCAACAGGGTTATTTGATGTATGTTCAAACACCTGCTTGTTCCTCAGTTGAATGGTGAGAACATTGTCCTGCCCTGCTCGCGGACACAGCCTCAACTTCACAATGCATAGTGGCTCTTATGTGTGCCATAATAACCATATTAATGATTGCTGTGTGTGTCACTTGCCCACAAGGGCAAGCAGGGAAATACTCTTCACCATGCTCACAGTTCTCATAGATGACGTGTTTCTCATGTCCTGCAGGTATATTGAGTATGCAAATTTCTGTTATTAGCAGAGATGTCTGAGTACCAGGGATCTACTAGTTCACTCACCTCAGCCAGCCAGGGGCAATTCCCCTGACGAGGCAACAGCACACACAGAGAAACTGCCTGAAAGGGCATTTCCAGATGTTACCTGATAAGGGGGACACTGAGACAAGCCAGGCTTGAAAGACCTGGAACGAGTCTGATAACATGCTGGCTCAAGCAGGCCAGTGCAAGCTTTTGTGACAGGACTTGTGTTTAAACGATTGATTAGGATGATGTCTCCCAAAGTCTGATGCTTGTGATCTGCCAGCCAGATTGCATGTTTTCAGTGCTTGGCGGCCCATGAGGTGGGCAACACCACACAGCATGACTTGTCTGCAGTTTCAGGTCTGTCTGCTAAGTGAAAAGGGGAAAAAACCCCAAACAAATGAAGGACTATAAGGGTCAGTCTGTACACATTCATCCTCTTCAGCTCTGTGGACTAGGTATGGAGAAGGATGTCAGGAGCTGCTGCCATCTAGGTACCCCTCTTTTTTGGTAGTATCGAAAGAAACAGGTTTCATACTTCCTGGAAATCTTCAGTTGTCCCAGACAGTCCAGGCATTTCAAACACCCCTGGTTTGTGGGCATTTGCCTCTCACACAATGGCAACATTTGAATTCTGCTGAGCTGGCAAAAGCCCTCCAGCTTTTTAACACAATTCAAAGAATTGGTTGTGGAATTTCATTTTAATTAAGCATTTATCAGTGGGCAAAATGCCATTAAAATTAAGAGCTTATATTCAGCTTCCAAGGTAAGATCGTTAGTTGCCAAAATAAGCTCTCTTGCATTTAAGTTCTGACACCAGAAACAAAGTGACCTCTTCATGCCTCTTGTTTTCAACAACAGCCTTTCAGCTATCACTAGCCAAAAAAATGAGCTCCAAAACAGGCATCATTAAATTACTCAGGTGAAATGTCAAATTAGAAGAATTCCAACAGAAATAATTTAAAGTGCAAACATTTCTTGTACCCTGTATCATTTTGTGTCTCACTCTTCTAAAGTCTGCAATAAAATACCTGGCTCTTTTTTAGGAGCATAATCGCTGATGGACAGATCAATGCCTTCTTGACCTTTCCCACAGCAAGTTCTGAAGACAATTCCACACTGATATCCTATCTTCGGATTGGGGTCACAACTCTGTCCTTGAACTTGGGCAGCCTTTCCCAGCAAACAACAGTAACAACACATCTGTTAAAAAGAAAATGAAAATATTAGCAAAGTCAAAGCAATGTGAGCTTTGTCAATGGTGTCAATAGTTATCTCACCTTGTCACTGATGGAAAATTTTCTGCAAACTCTTTAAGAACTCCTGGCATACTTGGGCTCGAATTTCTTAAACTGCTGTGGAGTTCAGTGAGCTCTGCATCTGGCTTAGCACAGAACCTGTATCCAGTTCTCAGAAACACTGTGTATGTGTGAAGGTGTGTGCAAGATGATGTGGAAGACTACAACACTCCCCACATGTATATGGAATTTCATTACTCCCTGCCTGCACAGCCTGGATTCAAACACCACCCAAAACTGGGAATTCTTCACACCCCGGCTTCACATTTGTGCCCAGTTTAATTAAAATGGGATACAATCAGCCAAGTGCAGAACTCAGTTTGACTGGAGCTGCCTATGCAACTTCCTCCTTGAATGAACAAACAGAACTCGTCCAAGGTTTGTGTTAGTATGTCATACAGAGGAGCTATTTTGCTCTGAAAAGCATAGTCAAACATTATTTAAAAGCATCACTGTCCTGACATGGCTTCCAGGAGCACCACATGATCCACCTCTTGGAGACCTGTTGAACTGCAGCCTTGGAATACACCACAGAAGCAAGCACAGAACAAGTTAATCCCATGGAGGCTTCATTTATTTTAATTGAGAAGATGCTGCTGGTTTATTCAGTTTTCTTCTTTGCTGTCAGAAAGCAGCAAAAGTGTTTGGTTCTCTGGAACTGGTGTCTGCCAAGTGCTACTGTCACATGAAAGCAGATTTAAGCTTTTTTTACTAGTTTTGTTTGTCTTCCAGACTCTATTTTGCTCGAAGAAAATAGCCTTCACCATTAAACAGAACACATGGAATACAAAATAACTAAATTTTTAACTAAATTTCTATAGTTTGGTGCTTTAAGCACTATACCTGCTAAAAAGAAGGTAACTATGAAATGCTTTTCATTACTTTGAGATGTCTATCCCTGCCTATATTCTAAGTTTTCCCTTCTAAGGAATGACATGTTTCTCCCCCTGTACTGAACTGAAAGACACTTTTACAACTTAGAGTATCATGAAGGTAAGATAATAACAGCATCCTGAAGTACGTAAATATTCCATTTTGCCCGATGTCATTAAATACACAACAGAAACTTTTCCATGCTGCAGAGAGTTGTGGAGGAACTCCACAGAGTTCCCCCTCTGCAGAGAGGGCCTGGAACTCCTCTCTCCTGACCTCATCTCCTGGGATGTTGTTTTCATGCCCTCCCAATCTCTAGGATACATGTTCTCCCTTATTTACTCTTGTTTGGTGAGATGGTTCCTACTACCCACTTTTTTACTAGTTTCTCCAGCTACTTCCATCCAGTGGGAGATGCTCCAGTTTCATCCTGTTACATTTGGGATAATTCCATCTTTTCTGGCTTTTTTGGATGACTTTCAAAATAAACCCTTGATGATGGCAACATTTCTCAATATTTATTCTAACATATCAAGCAATTCCCTGAGGCATCCTTTCAAAGTTCTTAAATCTAACAATAATTTTGTTAATTTTCAATTTTCACAACCATAAATTAGAATACAAAAATGGAAAATGAGCTGAAGATTCATTATTTAACTTAAAACCTGCATATTTTTGATAACCAAATCTTATTTAAGTTATTGAATTGGCTGATGCCTTGACAAATTTTGACATTATATAATTCTGGTATCCTCACTAGCTTCTGCTGGAAGACTCAGTCTGCTTCTTTATCTTGTCACACGATGTTCAAATTGGGAGTTACAGAGTTTCTCTTGATTTTTTTTAAAGAGTGATCATTAATCTTGCCCTTTTTGAAGTGTTGAATAGCCTTATGTTCCTTATTTCTTTCACGTTGAGCCACCACTTGAAAAACCTGTGTCTCCATCTGACGTGAAACTTCACATACAGAGCTTGCTAAATCTTGCGATGTCTCTAAGACACTGTATCTTCAATTAACATAATTGTGTGCCCTGAATCATTTGTTCCAACTTATATTTATTCTAACTGTGCACAATGCATCTTGATTAAACACCTTGATAATGAGAATAATTTATGTTTCTATACCACAGCCAAAATGATCCAAAGATGGAAAATGTCAAGTGTTTTCTTAACTGGTGTGTTGGTTTCGCACAGCCTGGTTTTTGGTAGTGGGGGGCCACAGAGGTGGCTCCTGTGAGGAGCTGCTGGAAGCTTCCACCATGTCCGGCAGAACGAATCCCTGATGGCTCTGAAGATGGACATGCTGCTGGCCGAGGCCAGGCCAATTAGAGATGGTGGCAATGCCTCTGTGATAACATTTTTAAGAAGAAAATCAAAACAAAGATAGTGGGGCAGTGTTAATTCCAGCCAGAGAAGAGGAGGAGGTGAGAACGTGTGAGGGAAACAACATGGAGACACTGAGGTCAGTGCAGAAGGAGGGGCAGGAGATGCTCCAGGCGCCAGAGCCGAGATTCCTCTGCAGGCCGTGGTGATGACCATGGTGAAGCGGCTGTGCCCCTGCAGCCATGGGGATCCACCCGCAGCCCATGGGGGAGGTGCCCACGCTGGAGCGGGTGGATGCCTGGAGGAGGCTGTGATCCACTGGGAGACCCGGCGGAGAGAGGGGGCCCCTGCTCCCAGGCTGGAGCAGCCTGTCCTTGGAGGACTGCTCCCCGTGGAAGAGTGACCCACGGCGCAGAAGTTTTGGGAGGACTGCTGCTCATGAGAGTGGAACCACATTGGTGAAGTTCACGGAGAACTATCTCCTGTGGGAAGGGACTCCATGGTGCAGCAGGGGAAGGACTCCTCTCCCTGAGCAGTGGAAGATGATCTCGGGTTACGAACTGACAAAAACCCCCATACCCTGTCTCCCTGTGCTGTTGGAAGGAGGGAGGGGCTGCGGGAAAAAAGAATTTTTAAGGGCTTATTTTACTTCTCATTATCCTCCCTCAATTTTGCTAGTAATAAATTCACTTTGTACCTCTAAGCTTAGCCAGTTTTGCCCTTGGAGTGTTTTTCTCCCTGTCCTTATCTCAACTCATGAACTCTTCATTAAATATTTCTCTCCTCTGCCCAGCTGTGACAGGGGAGGTTGAGTGAGTGGCTTCTGTGGTTGCCTGACGTTTGACCAGTGTCAAACCATGCCATCTGGTGTTTATCATGACTGAATTTTCCTACTGACTCTCACAGCTTCTACACTGGCAGTTCCAAAAGCCAGCATTTCATGACTGACTCATGAAAGAAGATGGAGAAGCTGATGAAGAGCACACTCAGGACTCTGTAGACCTGGACACAGCTCCACATATTTCACCTGTGAATTTGGAAAGTCACCTTTTCTTTCAGTTCTCCCACTGTAGAAAGGGAACAGAGTAGCAGTGATAAGGAGACTTTAACTCACGTTCATGGTGCACTCTGGAATTCCAAGACACAAAGCAGCTTGGAAGTACCACTAGCACTATCCTGGTATAATTAATCACGTTTCCTTCTTCACACTGATTTTCCAGGCTGTTTTGAAAGCCTTTGATCCTTTAATCAGGAGTGCAGTCTAACCTTTGTATGAGTTCAGTTTTGAGGTGCTTGCAGCCATTTTCCAAAGACTGCCAGTTGCCTGGATGCAAGTTGTGATGACCATTTACTTATCTGCTAGAACCATCGCTGCCTTCATGGATGGTACAACCTAACAATTAAATTGTTACTGTACCCTTTCACTGCTTGTAAGCCTCTGCTTCTTATGTCATCCCAAAAATAAGATCAAACTTTTTCCCCCTGGTATTAGCAAAATCCCACGCAGCTTCAAAGCCATGCCTCGCTCCTCATGTTTGGATAGACAGTAGACAGCCTTGTCCTACCTGAAGATCCATGATCCCTTGACTGCCTTCTCACAGAAAGGAATAAAGGAGTAAAGTCACATATGACAAATTTGAAGATTTATTTTTGGTGTGATTAGGAAGCATCTGAAATTCCTTAGATGAATGAGGTCTCTTGATTACGTAGAGCTTACAGTAGTTTTACAATAGTTCTTACTATTTATGTTTGGATTTAAGTCGTCAGTTTTGGTGAGAATCCTGTACTAACACTGGTTTTGGTATCTGTCCACAAGAGGTCTCTCCCTTGCTGAAATCCATTAGATGTTAACCAAAAACCCAGTAATAACTCAGTGGAATTTTCCAGAACTTTTAAAGAGCAAAACAAAAATTAAAAATATGTTCAACAATCCAAAGCAATAAAACTTATGTGCTCACCTATTACACACAACCAAAGTATTCATGATGAAACTTTTGATATAAGGACATATCTCAACCTTTGAAAAGTACCTATGACAAATTTTGGGGAAAATGTCCAAGCACCTTAAAGGTGGTCAAATTTCTAGAAGCTGCACTCCTTTCTGCAGGGCTGTTGTGGTACAAACTTCCAGAAAATAATTTCTACATCTCCTGTACCAGCATCACATCTGGAAATTGATTGCTTTCTTTTGATGAGGATTTTATAGATGAATAATTCATTTTGCATCCCTTTTTTTTCCAAGGCCACAAAAACTGCACTTCCAAACAACCAGAGGAGAAAATTCTGCCCATCGTTTCCTGTGCCTATTGCCTTTATGTGTAAAAGCTGAGGCAAATGTTTTCAAAATATGGTCTTTTTATCTTCTTTCCAATCCCAAGTTTTGGATTCAAAGGAAAGATTAGCTGCCTCATTTGCTGCAAAGTGCTGCAATTAATCCTACTAATTGAATTACTAAATCATTCTTTCTGCTTCCTTGAAGGAGACAAAGAAGATCCGAAAGATTTTCTATGTGACCTAAGCTAAAAAAAAGTGGACCGAGGTAGGCAAAATGAGATTCAAGTTTTTTTACCACAGCAAAGCACAACTTCCAGACATTGTATGTCTCAAGGTGATCAGATTCAAAATGTAGTCAACAGATGAAATGATGAATTTTTCACTGATATTAGATCATAGGTTGCCTATGTCCACCATGGATCAGAGATTACCTTCAAAGATACTCCTACCTCAGCAAAGCTGTTAAGCGTAGGATATTCCTGTTAGGGAGTGGAAGGGCAGAATGTGACTCACAACGATTAATTAACTCGGACTATGTTTATACCAGTAAATTAAACAGGGACAGAATGTGGGCTCAGGGCATTATCCCACAATCACCTGCAATGTTTAAGTATCAGCAAGCTCTAATGGCAACTAACACTCCATCAGAGAAGGCTGAAGAGTATCCTGAGGTCAGCACAGCCCTTCTGCACTGTGTGTTGCAGGGGAAGGACAGCAGCTACGTGACAGCTGTGCTGAGCCATTTCTTCTCAGGGCCAGAGATCAAGGCCCAGTCCACTTTGTTTAATAATAGAGCTGTCACTATCATAAGCTGCCATCTTTAAGGAAGTCTGGCCATTTACAAAAACACCATTAGGTCTTCTTCCTCATGCTGACAAGCCTACATAAGGAAACATCAAGCAACCGGTGGGTAAGTGGGTTTCCTTGAACAGCTTAATTCTGGTTTAGAGTTGTCCCATAGTATGTGGTTAAAATAGTACTGCTGCTAAAATCCTGTCTTTGGTAACAAACACTTGGATCTGCAGAGTCCTCACCATCAGTCCTTTTTCATCTCCTCAGAGCCCTTCAAAGTATTGACACAGAGGGTGAAATATTATTTTGTGCCACATTCAGATTGAGGAGGACATGCTTCACAGCAGTAAAGACTGCACACAGAAATTCCTGTGCCAAGAGCAGGACATTCCCTGGACATCATCAACAAGTGATGCATGGCTCCTCTGGGACACACAGTCCACCGGGGACAAGATAATACCGCACATGCAGACAGACTCAGGAGAATCCAACAACATCAGCCTCATCAGCACGTGTTACCTTTCTTCTACTCCCAGTGAGAAGCTGGATTACTTCCCAGCCCTGGAATCAGTGGCATCCCACTGACAGGAGCAGATCAAGCCAGCATTTTGAAGAATAAGAAACTCGTCAGTCAGACATTGTCTGCCATCTTCTGTACAGTAGATTTTTTATTTTAACTGAATGAACCATTCAGCATCTTGGAGCAGTAGGAAGAACTAAAATCATTCTCATCTGTTCTCATCACCATGGAAAGAAATCCATAACAGGACCAAAGCTGTTCATGACTGGGTCATGGTCAAGGCCATGATCTTACTGGTGGAACTTGCTTCCAAAAAGACTCTGAAGAAAGGTATGACTATGCTTCCCTTTCAGGCAGTGAGAGACAAAGACAGTAATAAAGGTGGAGGGCAGGGCACAGTTTAACTGCAGATGCCAACGACAGATATTTTTATTCTGATATCAACTGCTGGTATCACAGACTTACAGATCTCTCCATCCACTTGTAAATCAAAGTCATGTTAACTTAGAACACTTAACACAAGCCGGAACTATAAGTACCCTGAGGGGATTAACTTCGGTCCTACCCCTTTGGACCACCAGTATTGAAAACCATTGAGTCTGACCTTAGGCCATGATGCTTTAATGAAAGCTGAAGTCTGAAATGTGTCTGAGTTTCTAACCCATTCCTCACTAGAGCACTGATGTCTTCTTTTCATGTAAAAGTAGTTTCCTGGCCAATTACTCATTCAAGATTTTCTGCCCTTCGGCATTCTCCCTTCTGCCTCTGCTAAAATGCAACATGACAGTCTGCTTTGCTGAACAGAGCTCCACTTCTCAAAGAGAAGGATAAAGCGAACAACCTCAACAGAGACATGAGGTGCAAGTGGGAAAAAACTGTTCTTGTGCAGCAAACAAAGTCTAATGACCTTCAGGGTCAACCCTAAATACCCTCAATTCCATGTCTTAGAGACAAACAGGAGTAGCTCTGATGTCTCACCTTGAAGTATTCGGCTTCACAGGTGGAATTTTTGGCAATATGTGAGTCACACTCCTCACGCACGTTGGCAAATTCAACGCCATCGGAACAGGACTGCTTCTCCAGCTGGCTGCGGCAGCACTGCACCTGGGTCATGCTGCCAACAGCATGGAAGAAAGGGGAGAACAATGTCACATATGGGTCAAGATCAGATGATGCAAGTTTTGACAATTAGTACTTATACTAGTTATGTGGAAAGGGGTTTCTGTGGGAACACAACATAAAGATACTCTCTGGGAGTAGGCAGAATGTCTGTGTGACGTGTTTAATATAGGTGACATGTTTAATACAGTTTCATTGCTGATCTACCTTGCAGTCTGTCCTAACAACTTTTTTAAGCAAATGGGTAACTTCAACCACAACTGCTTCAGGGCTCAAGGTCTTGAGGGCCGCATTCTGGTGTGTTTTGTGACAGCTGGTAGCTGAGGGAAGGGAGAAGTTGGGCCCTGGGTCTTGTGAGAGCCGGCAATCCCAGTCTACCCTCGCACCTGCTGCCCCAAATCAACAGGTGTGGCATCTGGAAGGAAGATCAGAGTATTGTTCTGTGGGACACCTGGAGATAATGGAGAGAAATGAAGATACGAAGGGAAGTCACAGTGAGAAACAGCAGAGTGTATTGCAAGCAAGGTGGAAAAAAAGACCAGGGAAAGAAGAGTATTACAAGGGCTGGGAGATGCAGAGAGGAGACAGGATAAAATGGTGCAGGAAACTTAGTTTTGTTACACTACTCATTAAATCATTCTATTTTATCACAATGTCAGTGAAAAAATTGGAAACTTGCTCCTGCAGGGAAAAAAAACCTGCATGAGGAGGCTTTAAACTCCTCCAGTCTAGTTGCTACTGTCACCTGAATACAAAGCCCAGTGAAGATCTCTCTCCTCTCTCCACTCTGCTTTTATGGGTAACTCTGCTTTGCTGGGTAGTTTTGTGGGTAAAGCTCTTCCACCACTACCTTCTGTTATAGACATTGGGAAACAGAGAAAAAAATACCCTGTACTCCTAAAAATCTTCTATTCCACTGCTGTAAATTTTGGTAATATCAGGAAGAGGACTGGGTTAGTGGAACTACTGAACTACAGGCTTCTCCTACCATCACCTGAAATAAGTGGCGTACCATACATCCCCTCTGGAGGAACTTTCCTGCTCTCCAGGACCATAGGATGACCCTTCAGCTCCCAGGAGGTATGAGGGACTCCCTCTGCTCTAAGGTCAGGCAACTAAAAGCAGGGGACGTGTGGGTACTGGGCTCAGATTATTCATCTCTGTGCATGTGGGTGAGGCCAGGTTGTCAAGATACTTTCCTGAAGATTCCAATTGCCATTTATTAGACTGTACATAGGTCACTTCCAACCCAAACCACTCTAGAATTCTACAGTTCCGTGATTCGTAATGGTCTGACTGTGCAGTTCTCACTTGGACAAAAACAGCTATGAGATTTCAATGCATAGGAACAAAAACCAGGATAAATCCATGAACAAATCACTCAAAAACAGACTCTAAAGTCATAGCAAGAAGTTAAGCCCAGGACAAGAACTTTATTTGGCAGGATATTTGAAGTTTTTGATATCTGATTTAGTTCCAGTTCGGAAGAATATGTAGCTTTTGTGTTGCTGAGATTCCCTCTGAAGCAGAATTTCCATTCCCTGCCCAGCTCTGGGGTGGTCTGACTTTCAGGGCTTTGGAAGCCTCTAAAACCTGAACTCCAAGCCCAAGAGTGTGGCAGCTGAGCCTCTTTAGCCCTCCAGATTCTCTGGGGGTGCTAGATATTTTAGCCACAGAGAAGCAAACAAATAAACAAACAGCAGCAGTCTCTCAGTAGATCCGTTTGATTCCTGGTGTGGCTTTCTTTTTTCAAACACAAGCCAACTCTTTGAAATCTCTGACAAACAGGCAATTTAGACCAAAACAAGAAAGTTTCTTAAAATGTTTCCCACAGCTGTATTCATAAGTCATGTGGTCTACCCCGACTGTAATAAGGAATTAAGCATCAATTGAATACTAGATTAAAATACCATTTTTTCATCTGAGAACAACAGCAATAAAATCATACTTCATTGCCCAAATCCTACAGCCAAGTTGCACTGGTAGCAAATATTGCTTGAGACTCTAAACACTAGTGCGGCAGTAACAGAGGCAGAAGTCCTTGAAAGATGGCAGAGAAAAATGCTAAAAATACCTGCACAGTGCTGGTCTTCCTTTTCCCTCTGCACACCAGCCCTGGTGCTGCCGCTTGCTAGAGCCCACCACAACGAGCTCAGCAGGCTCTAGGGAGTTCGGGATGAGCAGCGTCCCTCCCTGTCTTTCCTAAGTCACGTGTGTCTCCCTGGCTTACAGCCTCAGCTAATACGTGCTCACTTTCCACTCCCCAAAAAGGTGAAGGAGCTGTCTCTCCTGGCTAGGAGGACATCTAGGTTTGTCTCATGCTGTAAAACCTGCCAGGTGTTCCTGTGTACCATTAACAGTCTGTGGACATTACAATATTGGTCTTTAAAAACAGAGAAAGTAGAGTAGTACCTTTCTATGAGTTTGTGGTTTTTAAAATTAGGAGTAATACTTAAAATAGCCAAAGGCTGCTTTTTCTTTATCTGCCTTATTCTGACTTTCAGTTAAAAGATTGCAATAGAATTTTACTGAGAATAAACAGGTATTTACAATATGGCAGATATTGTGTAACACTAAATATTGAATTTTTAGGAGCATGAGACCTCATAACTGATATTCATTCAGGATATTCCAGGTAAAATCATGCATCACTGAAGGATGAGTTTTATTCATGGTTCACTACTGAACAAAAATAACCAAGACATTTAAAAAATCCTTATTCGTTGTTTCAGATGTTGATCTAAAAATTATTTCACTACAAGATAATTTGATTATAAATCAAGTTAAGAAATCATGTTTTATATTCTCACTTTTACTTCCTGTTAAAATTTATGTGGCTGATATTCATGGAGTTAATTTCCAAATGAAAATCTACACACCGACTTACATCCACAATCTTTTCACATTTATTATTCTCCTGTCTAGAGGATGCACTCCTAAACCAGCACAGATTTCATAATCACGTATTTTTTTATTTCACTTCTTTTCATAAAAGCATTAAAATTTAACTTTGTTCTGAAAACAATGTCTTTCTTGTCAATCTACTTTTATTACCCTCTATCTCTCTCATTCTACTTCCTTCAAGCTATGTCAGTGCTATTCATGTGAACAGTGGAAGGTCTTGGACAAAATATCAAAATTAAAAAGAATGATTTTGCAAAAACAAGCTGGGTCTTCCAGCTTTAGATTCTTCAGTCTGAATTCTTGCAACACTAATAAATAATGTTATTCCTGATGTAATTCCAGAAAGGCTACACATTATTAAAGGCATGCAAATACCGTAAGACTGTTTCTGGCATGGGAATTAAGTTCACTTGCTAAGAGCTCTGTGCAGGGGAAACTCTTCACTGTGAAAGGAAGACTTATTGGACAGGTCGAGTTCCAAAATTAAATGGCAGCTCTTTCCAGCTGCTTTGAATTTAACCACACCACAAGAAAATGAATGAACAGGAAAAGACCCACTGTGATGACAGCCAGAGATACTACTCATTAAAATTCTACACTTGTATTTACTGAGTCACAAAGACACAGAGATAAACACTGACATTGTCCAGAGAGATAATGCAATGACATAAACTCATGTATGGGGCAAGAAACCACAGTAAGAGATTGCAGACAGGAGGCCCAGAGCCTTGTTTCAGCTTAAACACAATGGAATAAGAGCAACCAAATGGATCTTCAGAACCTGTGAACTTCACACAGGGTCTGGCTCACCTCATGTAGGACAAAAAAGTAAGCATGTCTGTAGTTTGAACCACACCACACTCAGCAAGTGACACACAGCTGGCAAGTCCCTCAGGAACCACAAGGGACTTTGGGAGAGGAATACAACAAATATGCTGGAACCCAGAACTGTCACCCTGTTTCAGGGATGCACAGCAGATATGAGAATGACAGGGCTGGAAACCAATTCTTTCTTTACTATGGAAGACATTTTGCCTGTGAGGGTGGTGAGGCACTGGCACAGGTTGCCCAGAGAAGCTCTGGCTGCCTCATCCCTGGAAGTGTCCAAGGCCAGGTTGGACAGGGCTTGGCGCAACCTGGGATAGTGGAAAGTGTCCCTGCCCATGGCAGGGGTTGGAACTGGATGATCTCTAAGGTCTCTTCCAACCCAAACCACTCCATGAGTCTACGATGACTAGGGATGTATTTTAAATGGTTGGGAAATAGCCAAGGGGATGCAATTCTAACTCAATAAGGGTATTGGTTCCTCACACAAACAAGAGACTCTAGCAGTGGGCTTCCTTTGAGAGAGGGACTGAATCTGAACCACTAAGTTTTTAATATTCTAAACAGATGATTCAAAACCAGCATGTAAATTCTTATAAAGCATATTGGGGAAAGTACTCATATCCAATCTCTTCTGTGTAGCACAGTCTTTGCACAGTAACTGCAAAAAATCCCTTTTATTTCAGGAACTTCATCAAACCTGCTCACTTCAGAATGTGTTTTTTCCTTATATTCACCTGCTAACCTCACAAACTGAAGCTGAAATACACAGAGCAAATAACTCCCCCTGGCATCAAGGGATACGGCTTTCAACTCCCCTACTTTTCTAGAGCACTCAAGTCAGATGGTCAACACTGCACTGCACTAGACAGTCAGGGGGTCCTAGCTGGGGTTTAAACAACCACAGGAATGCTGACATATGGCCCCCAGCAGCTCCTGCTGCACGCAGGAGCCTAAGCAGGAACCAAGTTCTTTCAAAAATCTGTGACCAATAAGGCATCCTGTTTCTCAATCCTCTATTCTCACATGCCTAGACCTCAGCAAGGGCAATGAACTCAGGTCTGTTCCCATTTTTGTGCAGCAGGAATAAACGTAGAACATCAGTGTCATTACCCTCGTGCCTGCAAAAAGAATCATGCTCCCTCAGTGCTCATTCTGGCTCCTGTTACACCAGCAATTAGAAGGAGAATTTGACCCTGACCTTTGTGTCTGAAACGGCATCCTAAAGTGATTTTTCTGTACCTCTCACAGATATGCCAGTTTGCAATCATAACTGGAGTAAAATAATATTGATGTTAAAAACAGTGCTCCAAGGTGCCATTTTTACTTAGTCATTTTCAGAGTGAAGCCAAGCTTCAGGAGGAGCATGCAGTCATGAATAAATGCAACTGAACTGAGTTTATCAGCTTAAGGTTTTGTCAAGAAGGGCTCATACCTCTCACAGAATACATGCCTTTTATTTTACTACTACAATTTTCTTAACTACATCTCAGTTATGCACAAAAGTTAGATGAATCATTACTGAGCTTTTTTCCCAGTTCCTATGAAGTCCTAGTGAGTCTCTAAAACGAAAATCTTTGGAAGAATAAATCATTTACAGCAGAATCTCAACTCACATTAATCAAATGATGATTAAATCATCAAGATACTCACTTCCAGATTGTTCAATAAACTTGGTTTCCTGTTTTTCATGCCTCTGTTTTTGTCTGTAATTCTTATGACTCTTCAAGTATTTCCTAAATTGGCATTTATTTCCTATCTGTCAATTCTTCTGCATGAGAGACTGCTTTTGATACCAGTATAAATGCAGAAGCCAGAAAACACGGATAGACTTCCCTGGAAGACACATTCTTTCTGTAATAAAGATCAACCCAACACTTCTACAGTTACCAAGGTTAAATCACTTTGCAATCCATTTGAGCTGAGGGGAGCAAAGTAAAGTGTTTTAAACACAAAGTTCTCTGTGAAGCTGCCTCTCAAACTATCAGTTGTTAGCTCCACTAATTAAATGTAACAAGTGCATGTAACAGCAAAAATGACGCAAACTATCATTGACATAAAAAATACAAATGCCACAATAACGTAAGATGTGGTAGAATCAAACTCTTAATTAAATATTTGCCTTCATTATTTCATTCAGTAGATTACCAAACAGAAATACCTTATCAATTCTCAGTAGAATTAAGAAATCTGTTTATTAACTGAAGGGTTCTATTTTCTACAGTCAAATACATTTAATAGAATTATAGAAACACAGAATGGTTTGGGTTGGAGGGGACCTTAAAGCTCATCTCATCCACCCATGCTGCCATGGGCAGGGACACCTTCCACTATCCCAGGTTGCTCCAAGCCCCTTCCAACCTGATCTTGAACACTTCCCAGGGATGAGGCAGGCACAGCTCCTCTGGGCAACCTGTGCCTGTGCCTCACCACCCTCACAGGGAAAAATTTCTTCCTAATACCTAACCTAAAACCTACTCTCTTTCAGTGTGAAGCCCTTGAAAATAGTCTCTCTCCATCTTTCTTGTAGGGTCCTTTCCTAAGCTGGACTAACTAGGAATCTCCTTGAATCGCTTCGTGGGGGAACTTAAAGCTGAAGTCAACTAAGGGCTGCAGGACAATTACCTGTGTAGCACCACAAAAGGCTGCCTCACATACATACACGCATATGTACTTATTCAAACCACAGATTAGTCATGTGCAGGATATGCTGTGTTTCTTTATAAACATTTGCCCAGAGATGTGGCCAGATTCACAACAAGCTTGGTAACATTAGTGCAGCCACACTGAGATGTCCTGACAGAAGGCAGAGCCCATGGCCTGTGAGTAGAGCACAGTGGGAAAACCTCTGAGTAAGAGACAGTACATGCCACATGGGTTAGGGCTGAGTGAATTTACACTAGACTGACAGCAAAAATTAAAAGGACTTGATGGACAAAAAGTAAGTACTCAGGAGGTATTCTCCAAGGCCACATAAGGAGTTAAAAAGCTGGGATATAAGAGTTGGGTACTTCATCTTGTAAGTTAGCTTTAATACCTGTCATTCATATGGTTTCACATTAAAGTACAAACTGTGTTTTAATATATAATACGTAACTATGTACCTGCATTCTCTAGACTCGGATATTAATGGCACAGAAGCACACATTCTGTTTTTATTTGCCCATTCAACACCCTTGTCACAGCATTCTTCCACTGACAGATCTGCAGAAATGAGGAAAGAGAGAAAAATACAATGTATTTAATACAACCTTAATAAATGGTATTGCATCTGCCAGTTAAAAAACCCCGACCAAACACAAGCAAGTCAGTTTTCCCCTCCCTGACTTACACACAGAACAGGGCACCCATACAAAAAGCAGCCACAGCCAAAGCAAGCACCTGTCAGCACCTTGCAATATAGCCCAGTGCTGGAGGTTTTCCTTCCTTGGTGAAGCAAACTGCATTTCCCCCTAACCTTCCACACAAAGACACAGCCTAGGGACTGATACACCTGCAGAAACCAGTTCAGATAGTCCTACCAAATAGAAGGGTCTTTGGGATTGCACTCCTTTATTATCAAAAGCAGCAGTAAGCAACCTTTTAAAATCCTGAGGAATACAGGATAAATCAAATACCTGATATGACAGGTGAATCTCATTACAAGTAAATTTGCAGAACTATTTTTTTCCTGAGGTTATTGTCCAGTTAATCTGTTTTCAATCTTTTATTCAGAAGTATGTCTGTAAATGCAAAAGTACTGTAGAGAAGAATGAAAAGGTATATGGTATTTTGATCACTTAACATATGAAAGAAAAATTAATCCTGTTACCAACTTATACCAACCCTGAAACTACGGGGAAAACGACACTGAAGACAATTATTTGTGTAGGGTATATTTTTACAAGCTTCTAATTTAATAAAACTGAATACTGTTAATGAACCGACAAGCACTACAGATTTGCTTCGTATTCCAAGTGCAAAAGTTCACTGCACAGCAGGTGTATCAGAACTTGGAATAAAATATGAGTCACACTTTTTTATTAATTATCTTGTAATCTGAACACTGAACAGCTGCTTGTGTAACAAATATGCAAACTGTGTAAAAACCCTATCTGGTTATCCAGAGAGACAGCTTTCTACTGATTTCTCTCTGTTTCCTAAGTTTTTTGACTGATGGCCCTGACAGGTTTCATCTGCAAGTGCTGAGTGAGCTGAATGATGACATTGCCAGGCTACATACAATGATCTTGGAGCTCATGGTGAATGAGAGGAGTTCCTGAAGGATGGAAGAGAACAAGTGTCTCCCTGACTTCAAGAAGGACAAGAGAGAAGATCTGGGAAACTACAAGCTGGTCAACCTCTTATAGAATCACAGAATCATTCAGGAAAAGACCTGTGAGATCATTAAGTCCAGCCTGGGACTGATCCCCACCTTGCCACCCAGACTATAGAACTGAGTGCCATGTCCAGCTGTTCGTTGGACACCTCCAGGGATGCGGATTCCACCACCTCCCTGGGCAGCCCCTTCCAATGCCTGACCAACTTTTCAATGAAGAAATTCTTCCTGATGCCAAACCCAAACTTGAACAACCCCTGGAACAACTTAAAGCCATTTGATCCTGTCCTGTCCCTTGTTCCCTGTGAGCAGAGCCTGAACCGCACCTGGCTGCTCCCTCCTGTCAGGGAGCTGTAGAAAGCGAGAAGGTTCCCCTTGAGCCTGCTTTTCTCCAGGCTGAGCCCTCCCAGCTCCCTCAGCTGCTCCTGATGCTCCAGACCCTTCCCCAGCTCCGTTCCCTTCTCTGGACACGCTCCAGCCACTCAATGTCTTTCTTGCAGTGAGGGGCCCACAACTGGACACAGGACTCAAGGTGTGCTCCCACCAGTGCCAAGTACAGGGGAAAAATCACTGCCCTGGCCCTGTTGGTCAAAGTGTTTTTGATACAGGTTAGAATGCCATTGGATTTTTGCTCATCTGGCACACTCCTCCCATTCTCCGGGAAGGTGATGGAGCAAATCCTTCTGGAAACAATGTCCAAACACATGAAGGACAAGGATGTGCCTGGCAGAAGTCAGCCTGGATTTATGAAGGGTATATCACGCATCAAGCATGATGATTAAGCATATAGTCAGCTAATAACCTCACAGCCTTTGACAAGGAGGTGGCTAGCTTAGCAGATGAGGGAGTTGATGTTGTTTCCCATGACATCTGCACGGCTTTCAACACCATCTCCTATAACATTGCCACTGACAAGCTGGCAATGGACACTTTAGGTAAGCACATGGGGAAGCAGTGCACCCTCCACCAGTTCACAGACCATACAAGCCTGGCAGGAGTGGCTGATGCACCAGAGAGTCATGCTGCCATCCAGAGGAATCTCAAGAGGCTGGAGAAATGGGCCAAGAGGAACCTCAGGAAGATCTGCAAAGGGAAATGCATAGTCCTGCTTCTGGGGAGGAATAAGCCCTATGCAGCAGTGCACACTGAGGACCTGCCAGCTTTTCCTCTGCAAAGAAGGACCTCAGTGTCCTGGTGGACCCCAAGCTAACTGTAAGCCAGCAATGCACTTTCACAGCAACAGAGGCCCACACCATCTTAGTCTGCATTAGACAGAGCATCAGCAACACACAGAGCGATGTGATTCTTCCCCTCTGCAGAGCACTGATGAAACCACATCTGGAGTGCTGTGTCCAGTCCTGGGCTCCCCAGTTCAAGAAAGACATGGACTTGCTGTACTGAATCCAGTGCAGGATCTCCACGACAACCGATGCACTGGAATGTCTATCATATGAGGAGGGACAAGAAGAGCTGGAACTATTCAGTCCAGAGAACAGAAGGCTTAGGGGGGGATATGATTGGTGTTTATAAATACCTAAAACAACAGGATGAAGAGCGAGCCAGACTCCTCTCCATACTGTTCACTGGCAGGACAAGAGACAATTGACACAAATTATACCATATGAAGTTCCATTTGAACACATGAAAACACTCTTTTACGGTGAGAGTGCCTTAACTCTGGAGGATTTCAAGAAGTCCCTTCCAAACTCAATGATCCTCTGACTGATTACTTAATGAAAAATAGGTAAGATCCTTCCATCTGTTTGTTGATGTGCTGCACAGAAGAAGGCAAATATCATGTACTTGTTTTTTATGGAGAAGATGAAGTACAGAAGGATGAAACGGCTTGCCCAAATTACACATCAAGCTGGTGGCAGAACAGGGAGCACACATGATTGTCTCATCCTTAGTTTTGGTCCAAGCACATCTGAAATGAACACATTTCAACAGGCAGCCACATTATATTCAAGACTACATCTTCACAAATGACTTCCTGCAGAGTTTTGTAAGGACGACATCTGTCTCCTCTGCCTGCACCAGTTACAAAGTCATCATTCTCAGGTGCTCCTGATGAAGGGTCATAACAGCCACCTTCCATCTCTCTACATACCCACCTCCTAACTTGTTGCTGTTATTAAAATAAGCTGAAATATTTAAACTGTTCATGATCACTCTGACACACATCAGAGAGAGTTTTATCTGCTCAGCTGGCAGATACTCACATGGGGGGAAGGCAAAAGCAGCTGAAAGCAAGTAGAGAAGGTAATTCCCTCCAGTAATTCAGGTTGGGGTTTTTTTTTGCAGGAAACAACCTATATTCCCAACTAGTGATTATAATTCAAAGCAAAATTGAAAGAGTTTAATGAGATTTTAGGATGCATCAATCATTTTGAGGTAGGTACTCTTAAGGCAGTTATGAATTCTACATAGCAAGAATGTAGAATTCATAACTACATCTACATCTGCAAAGCTCTGGAGTATTGCACAGAATTCTGGCTTTCCCTGCTCAGGAGCGATTACATCAAAATGAAAAATGTGTAAAGAAAGATTAGGAGGATGGTCAGAGGAATCAAAGCCCTGCTAAATGAGGAGAAACTGGGGGAGACAGACCATTTTAAGCATAGGTAAGTGAAAACCTGTGAAAGGACATGGTTCCTGTGAATACTGCAGTATTACAGTATTATTACAGTAAAAAAAAATATCAAAATTATGGGATCGAGTAAACCAAACATGTTTTACTAAGAAAATCATTATACCTATAAACAGAATTACAATTTAAGTGTTAGTTTATAACAGTGCTCTGCACTCTATGACCCAGGTCATTCTTCTAGTCTTACTTACATACCCAAAATAACAGTCAATATTCTGTCATTACTTAGTCAAGGCAATATTTCTCTTGAATCCCTCAGTGTGTCCAGAATTCAGGCCAATGTCTGAAAGCTAAGTGCAATTTATAATGCTTCGGATAAAACCAGTCTAGTAAATAATTATCTGCCTGAAATCCATGCATTTGTGTCTAAGCTCTTCTTTGGGAATAGGGACCCTGTCTGGGGCCCTCTGGCTGACAAACATCATATGGATCAAATTTCATACAAAGGATTACGAATAACCTTATTTTTAGTGCTGATGTCTGCAATCAATCTTAAGTGTGTTGAAAAATTATACACATTTAACTGAAATGCAGAGCTGGCTGTAGGTTTTCGCAGAGCTTTGTACAAATGAGTCTTTAGCCAAGTTCCTCCCCAGAAGGACAATCCCTGGCTCCAGACACCAGTTCTTCCCTCCAAGCCCTGGCAACACACTTCTACTCCAACCTAAGCAAACTTGTCTGTAGGAGTGCATCCAGACAAAGAAGGATCATAGAGAGTTTGTTGAAGGAGAGCTGTGGTCCAGGCTCACTGTTTTGGTGACATCACAATTCATATCCTCCAAAGATCCTGCCAAACATCTCCTGAGAATAGAGGGAAGTGAAAAACAAGCAGTAAAAAAAGCACTCCACCCTCAAGGCTATTATTCTAAACCGTAACAATTAAACAGTGAAAAACATTTTCTCTTGGCTTTGCAGTTTGGTTTAAAAATGCTAATTCATGGGCAAATCCCTACTCTTTCAAAATCTCAAAGTGTGTGTCTCACATATTGGGTGTGAACTTCTGATTGCACTAGAAATGGTTCTATCTGGGCATTAAGAGTTGCTAACAAGTATTTACTAATGAGACTTACCGTCTCCCAGCTGTAGTTTTGTCGCGGCTTCAACTGTAAGCACATACACATTCATGTGGCTCCCACCTGGAAATCTTTGAGCAAGAAGTTCATACTGAGGCAATCTGTGCCTTCTAACACCCTTTTCAGAGGACCAACAACACAGAGGGGCTGTGGCCTCTCTGTGGCCTCTCCTAGCTACAAGTTGGTACTGCAGGGTGGGTAAAGAATCAGGCAGCGGGAAGCAGAAGGTAGAAACTATTCTGATTATGACATCTCGAGGAATCTCACTGAAAAGAATGTGGTTGTTTTTTTTTCTTTGCTGTAACCACGTCTCTTACTTCAGCTGGTGGGCTCCTGGCACACCTCAGAGCTGCCGGGCAATGATGATCAAGTAGGAACAACAGTACTGCTCTTCCGAACTTGGTGCTCCTTCAACAATTTTGCCAAGTGCATAATGTTTCATGCAAATCAGCCAGAGAAATCTCAGGCATGCTAAAGACAAAGCTTAACGGAAAAGGCTGATGACACCATCTGTGCTCAGATTAAATGTACCCTTTTATTTGAAGGGAGAAACCCTACAGGAAAGTTGAAGCATGCAAGAATACACTGTCAGGTCCATTTCGTAAAATTGAGAAACATTTTTTCAGCTTTCTGGTATCACAAAACAGAAAAATACGAAGATAAACCAGAGCTCTGTTAATAGGGAAGCATGTTGATTTCCTTTTCATCAGATACAGTAATTTTCCATGCTAACTGATTAGTTCAGAACATTCAAGTTTATTTTGGATAAAATCCAATGCAGCTTTATCACTACTTTGTTCCTGTACAAAAGCATGTGCAGCAGGACATCCAAAAGAACTTGAGCTCTGTTAGTATGGTAACAGTGAGGATGCCTGTCCTAATGGATACCTGGTGTATGCTGGATTCTGAGAGAGATTTCAGGAGTCTTGGGAAGGAGATAGCTGGAACTAAACTCTCTAATTTTATAAAAGATGTCATGAAGAAAATCTATCAGATAAGACACGAGTGAGGTCAAAAATATTCACACATTATGTGCACATAATGCATTCATGTGCTAGTTCTGAATTGTGCTTATACAGATATGATGTGTACAAGCAGAAGGTTGTTTTAAATAAAAGGTAGTTTGCTAATCTTAACAGGATTGCCATAATTTGTGGGAGTTCAAAGCAAGAAATGAAATTAATATCTGCATAACCTCAAACTCCTATGATGTAATAATTGCTTACTCAGCTGCTGCACTGAATATTTTCTGCAAAAGAAAGATAAGATTAAGAATGTTACCCAAAAGTGCGATTCCTGGAATGAGAACCCCTGAATTGTTTCTAGGAATTGTGCAAATGATAAGCAGAAGTAAAAAGAACTGTATAAATTTCATAGCAGTAGCATTCCAGCTAGATCAAAAGCGGGAGACTTTTTAGGTAACAGTCTACAATAGCAGCTATTCTGCATGGTTGCCCCTAATGGAAAGGCCTATATAGAGCCCAAGATTGGATAGCTGTTCCTTACTCAGTGCTGACCTATGGAACAGTTATCAACCTGATGGTGACACCAAACCACAGTGACACCTGGGCCTAGGTGGGCTCACCAAGCTAGTGCCAGCTAAGATTGCCCATTCTTCAAGGCAGTCAGTGATGTGACCCTCAAACTCCACAATTTCCCAGCCCACATAACCAGCTGTAGTTGGGTATGGACTGGGAAGTGAGTCCAGGTCAAGGGGTCAAAATCACACCTTCTTATTAAGATGTTTATAATCCTTTAGGCATATGAATTGATTATGTTTGTAAAATGTAGTGCAGATCTTGCCCTTCACTCAATTTACTATGTAAGAGGCTCAGTGCTATGGAATGTGAGAAAACAAAACATGATCATCACTTCTCAGCATATGAGAATACAGGCAACAGATGGGCTCTGTGAGAGCTCAGCACTAATCCAACATGTTTCAGTAACAGTATGTCATGCAGAATTTTTAGAACTCATGATTACAACAGATGCACACTGGCTTAGGATTCCAGTAAGAAAACCACTTTCAACATCCACTGTGTACTTTTTTGATAAAACTTTTCTTGTCATGTCCAGAAAACTCTCTCACTAGTGATGCTCATCCATCTAATTGCCAGCTGGAAAAAACTCTCTGCTTACAGAATCAGATCCTCAGAATGGCAGACGAGCCAGCCATAATACTCAGAATCACATTCTTTGTCTTCCAATTTCCCCTTATATCTGTATTCTCACAAAACCACAGCAACTGCATATCCCTTTGGCCAATGCTCCCCTTGGCTCAACATTCAGGGCAAACAAAGTGTGCTTGGCCTGATCTGCTACACCAAATTAATTCCTCCTGAACAATGACACCTGGCTATTATCAGGTGAACAAATTCAGCTGCTTTTGTAGAAGGGACGGCAGTTAAGTGCTGGCAGCTGGGATTTGCAGCCTTGATTTTTTGGCTCTTCTTACAAGAAAATGGAAATGCTGTCTCTGGCAATGCAAACACACCTCTGGCTGGCCACTTAAGGTACTGAATATACCTGGAGACATGTTTAGACTAGAGGGAAGTCAGCGGACCTCAAAGGTCCAACTGGTAATAGACTAACATGACAAATACAGCTTTGCCACATCTTCATCTTGTGTGTAAGCCTAGGGGTTAGGCACACAGATTAGGGGAAAGGGTGAAGGAGACTTGAAACCATGAAAGGGAAAGATGTACAACAGAAAATCTGGCCCCATGATTCCATGAAACAAATAGTTTGAACTGTAACTAAAGGAGCAATGCAGGAGAGCATTACCATTCTTCATCTGAGACGATGCGAGTATGTGACGGATCTCTTCAGAATGGAGTTGGAATGAAGATGCCCCTCTTCAATTTTGTACGAAAAGAAAGAAGCAAAGTGAATAGGAGGTTTTCTTTTTCTGCAGAGAAGTGCTGGTTCACCTCAAGACTGTTCATCAAATACACCAATATGCTGATGGGGTACAACGAACAGACACAGCTGAGCTGTGGCAGTAGTCATCTTTGGACAGTAAGATATTCTTAGTCATTCCACTCAGTTGATCTTACAGGTTCCCTTAAAGACTAGCAACTTCATAATAAAAGCATAAAACTTGGAGCCAGGACACCATTTCGCCTAACACCCATAGCAGCACGGGCCAGGAGGAATTCTCCAATGCATATGTTGCAGGATGCAAGGCTGTGTTCCCCACCAGCTGTCCCTTTCCTGTCCTGCTCTAGTCCCTCAAAGAGGATCTATGACTATGGGCTTCTCTCCTCCAAGTGTGAGGGGTCATATTGGAGCTTTATGGACTGATAGACAATCACTCACAATTCACACGCAGCTAAAAAATATTACATCCTCTCTAAACATGTTTAAACATGTTGAACTTTTACATTCAGATGTATTCTCAGCTGAGGGTGATTATTTCAGGACAGCTGAAATCACTGAAGAAACACATTTAGCACGGTAACTAAAGTAGCAGCACCCTAAAGGAAATGCCTGGTATGTTAGTGTGTTCTGTGGTTGGTTTGAAAACAGCCAGCATTTTACTGGAAATTTTTTAGGTCTGGAGAACACTCATTTATAGGGAATGTAAACCAGCACTGGCCATCACACAACTAGGGGGATTTTTCAGATACAGCCAAGCCTCATTTTATGAGATATCTGTGTGCAGTTTATAAAACAAGTTCTTAAAATCTTCCATGGCAATAGCTGGTGATAAGGACAGGCCTGACAGAGACAATGCTATGCTGCAACATCTATTATGTCCTTAGTGGGGAAAGTGCATGCTTTACTGCAGGGTTTTTATTATTTCTCACGTCTAAAAAAAATCCTTCTAAAAGTAGGCAAATGGCTACTAAAAACTAGAAAAGACAGCTCCGCCTATTGCAGGAATAAGACATGTTAGAGAGATGTATGTATCTGTATCTCTATCTCAAAATGTCAGGAAAGACAGGGATGGAGAAGCCCTTGGGAGGTTATTTTGTCTTACTCGCTACTTTCAGCGAGACCTGATAAAATTCAGTCAGTTGTGGGCAGAGTTCTATTGTAGTTGTTCAATATCAAGGGAGGCTGATTCCCAAACTTGTCTAGGCAATGTGCTCTTGTGCTCCAAGATCTCATACATTTGGCAACAACACAAATTTTTTGATAATATATTACCTCACTGTTCACTCCAAAAACCTTTTCCAATTGATTCTTTTGTTACTACCTCTTATACACCCAACCTTCTCTGTACCTGAAGACTGCTGCTCCCTGAGGATGCCTTTTCTGGGAACAAACTAACTCCAATTTTTTCTTCTTTCTGGATAGGTTATTTTTTGGGCTTCCATGAGGAGGCTGAAGTTCAAAAGACATTAAGACTAAGAAGAATAAAGACTGTCCTAAAAATTTCTAGAAGATCCAAAAGTATTGAGAGAAACTTGGAGTCCACTGAATCAGCATTATGTTAACAGCTCAGTACACATGATAGCTGTCCCAGACTTCATATCCTCACAAGAACATGGAAAAAGATGGTGCATTCACAGCTCTGATGGACATAGGTGGCCTAAAGAGCCCAGACTCGCCAAGATGACATAGAAAGACAAACAAAAAAAGACTCATAACTGGAAGAACTGCAACTGCTCTTCCTGACAAACGGATGCTAAACTTTGTCCTTCACTCTCCCCTCTGCGAGAAAATCATACAAATAATGAAATAACTTCACAGGATGTTGATAGAAAAAGTGCCACATCCGGTTTTCTCATTTAAGAACAAATTTTAATCTTCTCTTGATTTCTCATTTCAAATCATGAAAAACTGTGTGATTAGAAAGTTTTATTTAGGGTATTAAAATTAACCTATTGCTAGTCCTGTTCATTTTTATTAAGGCTGTGATCCAAAATGTACTGCAGTAAATGACAGGCTTTAGGTAGACCTTAAAGAGCTTTGGATTGAGTCCAAGCATATGTATATATCCAAAATAAAGCTACTTAAATCAGAAGGATATGAGAATGTGACAGAGCAGCATGTCTCAGAACATCGAACATACATGCTCAAGCATTTCTAGTGCCATAAAATGATTTCTATTTCTATTGCTATTCCTGTAAAACAATTACAGGAAAAATATTTTCACATGGGGATTTCTGTATTTTCATCCTACTAGAAAATCAACAAGAATAACTATGCTTTTATATACTGCTAAAACAAAATGTATCTACTCTGTAGGCAGCATGTTTATTGCTGAATACATTAAAAAAAATAGACAATGATGAAAGATTCTGATATTCTAGTATTGCCATATTTAAAGAATAGTCAGGAAACACTAAGCAGATGGGATAAAATTTATAGCACAATGGGTCGAAGTTCAAGTATGGAAGGAACCACAGACTTCACAGACCAGGAAGAAAACACAGATCACTTTTTTGCATATGATTATATTGCAATGCTTTAGAGAAGGTTTCATTTTAGAGAAAACATTACTAGAACTCTTACATGAGATTTTCCTCATTTTTGAAATTATCTATACTAAGCCGCAAATAATTGTGGCTCTCCCAATGACTAAGCATTGATATTAAAAGTACTCAGTCCACGAAATTTAGTCAGTGACAAGAGCAAAGCTGGAAGATGGCAGTATTTCCAATGAATGTACTTCGAGCAGCACTTGCACATTATATGCTTCCAAAGATTCATAAATCCTCAGAAACACCCTAGAAAATACCATATGAAGTATTTCTACATCTGTACACTTCAGCACTGATAAGAAAGATCTTTTCTGGTATTGCTTTCTTTATTACTAAGATTAAAGTCTCAATCTAGATTTTGACTAGACTCGAAAACGAACCCTTAATTGGGAAACATACTGCATCCTTGTGCAGCATCGCTGATTTGTGGTGCTACCATAACCCAGAAAACAAGGTACTTCCTATACCTGTGTACTCAGTACCCAACACTACATCAGCTTCCTTTCAGTGAAAATGTACCAGTAATCTGATTGACTGAAAAAAGTATGAATCAAAATCCCTCAGAATCTGAAATTTATTTTCTTACGACACAGCAGCACAAATCCAAAAGGCAGTTTCTCAAAACTTGCAAGTCTGAAGCAGGTTATAATAGGTATGAATCAGAGACAAAGTACTCCTGAGTGCTGGGGGAAAATAGAAATGTTGCTTGCTTTAAAAAGTGAAGGAAAGAAACTCCATGAACTGCCTTAGCCAAAGATTTGTATATTGAGGAGAGTACAAGCATGGGAGATGCTTAAGACATGTTGCATCCTGTTGGTCAGAGAAGATTTTCAACACAACTTGCTGTGTTGAAACTGTCCTGTGTCTTACCAGAGGACAAGAATACTTGCCAAGTGTGATGAACATGCAGGTGACTGTTACAATTTTCCCCTCACTGCACACTCTGTCACTGTAAATTAAACAGTATATCATCTTAGTAGGTCCTTGATTACTCCTCCTCTTACTTGACATTATTCTGAGCATCTATAAGCTAATTTTTATTCACAAAATATGGCTAGTAATTCTAGCCATTTTTCTAGAACTCTTCACTGATCTGTACTGACTTTTTCTCTCCTTTTTAGGCTTTTTGCTCGTTGTGGCCTCTTGCTCCTGATAACTCTTCCATGAATTTCTTTGCAGACAATTTTTCTATTCTTTCTTACCCTGCAATCTTCTCAACCTTCTGCTTCCACTTCTAAGTCTTATCTTGGAGCAATACTATCCAACCTCCGAATTTAATTGAGTGATGACTCAACCATTAAAATCTCACCCCTGGCCTATCTCCTTCCATCAAATCTACACAAAAAACACATGTGCCTTACATTTCCAGAATGCTTACAAAAGCTTTTGCCTAATTTGGCTAAAATTACCTGCTTACTTTGTTATTTCTAAACTTTACTGATTTTCTTTGCTCCCTGTAACTGTCAGCCATCAATTTCTGCTACATTTTCACAAAAGCTTTTGTTCATTTATCTCTTTCCTACTAACCCACTCTATGTTACCATTAAAATTCTTGCCTGTGCCCTGAAGTTGTTTTATTTGGATTTCAGCTGTCCCTTTCCTGACCTTCTCTGTTTCACCCCCTTTCATTCTCCACAGATATTTTACTACATCAAGTAAACCCAGATTCTCTGCTTACTGAATTCATTTTACCACCTACTTCTTTAGAAGTATCCATAACTCACAAAACCAAACTCAAACTCTTTCATGGTTAACTATTTCAGTCAAGTCCCAGAGGGCTAAAGCCCATCTTTCATTTCAGAAAATAGTAATAGAAGTATTGTAGAACAAGTTGGTCTTAACACAACTATTTATTGAAAACACATGTAAAGTTGATATGAAACTTGCAGAATGGGCTAAAGTGGAATGATAAATAAATAACTTTTGAAAATGCATTGACCTACTCTCAGATAATGCCTGAAACCTAACAACAATATAAATACACTGCGGTAACTTGATAAGCTGGTTTATGGGGGTTTCTCTTGGATTTCACTAACACGTCTGCTTTCAATTACACAGATGAAAAACAAAGAGCTTTAACATCTTGCTCTTCTCCTGATTGCAATAAAATGTCATTTCTGAAAATGGCCTCTTAAAACTCAACTAAAAACTAATTTAGAGGTAGCACTCATGTTTTAGAACTGCTATTATGTGATTTTTTGGGGTAGATTTCATCTATGATAGCATGCAAAAAAGCACGGATTTAGCCTTTTATGTGTCCTACCTCCACCCATATACTTCTTATAAATATACTGTTATAAAAGCACATGTAAAAATCATAATCTTAAAATAAAACCCATTCCACAAAGTCAGTGGAACATTTTTTTTATTACAACTGGAAGCTTCCTCTGAATAGACATGTTTCCAGATGTTTAGTGAGTTAAAACTGTGCCTGTAGTACCAAGACATGCCAAACAGCGAGTTACAGGATGAACTATTAATACACTGACTGGCCATGGTGATGTAATTCATCTTCTTCGGTTTATGGTAGTTGATATGTGTTAAATAATGCACTGTTTACAGTAAAACAAAGCTGCATAATGAAATGTTTTAAGGTTTTAACATCCTTACTCTTGCAGAGAATGATGTACATACCTATATTTACGCGCACTGTGCAGTTCCCCTGAAGGCAGTCCCCTCAGTTTCTTCAGAATGAAGACTTTAAGAGCTACTGATGATTTGATGATTCATTAGTAAGGAAAAGCAATTAAGAAAACTGATGGTAACAAGTTTAGAAGAAAACTGTATTTCATAAATATGCTGTCCTAGTAACTTGGCAATTGCATCACTAAAGCACATAAGAGCTCCTCTTTTCTCCAAGGCCCTTGTTCCAGACTTGCAAGGGAGAACAGGCTCTGCCCCAAAGACTTCAATGTGACCAACAATGTGACCAACAATGTGACCAACAATGTGACCTCACCACGTAATTACTTCATTTACCTCCAAAACACAGATTATTATTCAATATTCAATAATTATTTCACCCAAGAGAAGTCAACTCTTTAAATGCTGATCTCCTAAGCAAGGATACTCACCTGCTTTCAGACATTTAAATCTAATTTTATCCAGCATACTGTTAAATTTTAAGAAATAGAAATTCTCAGTCAAATTAGAGTATGGATTCTAATTTGGGAATAAAAACCTGATACACATTTTACTGCCAATTCTGTATTAAAAAAACTTTAAAAACCTGAACTTACAGATCTAATGACTTCCCAGTTTTCTAAAAAGTTGTCCAGTAACTAAGGTTAAATATACAGAGGTTACAAAGTGAAATTTTTCATGTTCTAGAACAACATTGAATGCTTAAAATTACCCTCTCTGCTCACTGTGACATATCAAAGCCACAGTTCTGCTGATATATTCTGTTGTCTAAGGGGAAGTAGGAACTATTTTGATTCTGGAGGTAAATGCTGCTCTTCTGACCATCTTATTCCATCCCTCTTTAAAAGGAGCACTACAATCTCATTATCAAAAGCAAATATTTTGACAGGTATCTGTGACAAGTGCTTGTCTACATGAAAATCTAAGACCCAAGACACTACGACAGTAACAAATCATTTACTTCACTGGCTTTTGTCTGCCTAGGCCAGAGACCATGTGTTTCCAAGTACTTGCCCAGGGTGTAATGAAACCCCAACGGACCCCTTGGGGTTACTCTAATGGAAAAGTCACTTACCTGTTAGCTGTGATAAATTCATTATCACCATAGGACAAATACTTTCTTTGTCATCTCCTACAAATTTAGATTTGCATGAGATTGCTACAATGAATTAAATCAAGTTCATATACTCTCTTCAGACAGTACTAAGAGCCCAGGAAAAAAAGCGTGCAATACGTAAAAAGAGTCATGGTTCGGATCCAGATGCCTGCTTTCAAAAGCAACCACATCACACGGTATCATTCATAAATGTTCCACATTTTGTCTCCAAAAAGCCCGCATCCTTTGCTTCACTATTCCTCCCCCTCCTCTGGGATTCCAACTGCTGGTCCAGTTTCCCATGTTTTTCGGGTGTAGTTGTGTCTCCGGCAGATGAGAGCTGACACCTCTGCTGCCCGCCGGTTTCGGACCCATCGCTTCGCGGTGCCACCATCTCTCGCCGGGGGCGGGGGGCACCGTGCGGCGGCTGCCACGACATGTCGCGATTCCCGTAACATCCACCGAGCTGCGCTGGATCCCGGGCGGGGTTGTCCGCCGGGAGAACCGACTCACCCTTTCCCCGCGGCACAGCCCGTCCCGGTGGAGCCCCGTACCCAACCTGCCCCGGGGCAGCGGGACCGGCGGGGGCAGCGGCGGAGCCGGTGCACACCGCGCCTTTCTGCTCACTTGGACGTGGCAGCGGCGCTTTAAAGCCTGCCCGGAACGTCCAGGGACACGGGGAACAAGGGGGCCCCAAGGGGGGCCCCGCGGCCCCATCCCCCGGCAGCCCGGGGACACCGTAGGGAGCCCCGCAGCCCCGTCCCCAGGAGCCCGCATCCCGGAGTGGGTCCCCCCGGGGCAGAACCCGGCGGCCCGGGGCGGTGGGAGCCGCTCCCGCACTTACCTTGTCCCCGGAGCGGAGGTAGCAGAGCCAGGAGCAGGAGCAGCCGCAATGGCCGGGCCCCGCCGAGGTTGTCCATCGGCCGGGAGCGCTCGCTCCGAGAGGGTTTTGGCTCTCCTGCGGTGTCCAGTGGGCTTCCTCTTTTCGTTTGCTGCTGCTGCTGGTGTTATCCCAGCTGCCTGAGACCGGCTGGAAAAGAGCTTGCAGGAACCCCCCACTCGGTGGGCTTTACAAAGATTTAATTCACTGCCTGCCCGGTTAATTATATAGCCTGCAAGTGCTCGGCAGAACAGAGCCGTCACCGAAGCTCGGAGGCACGAACCCTGTTGCTTCTGATACCCCGCCGCCCCCACACGCTATAAAAGTGACTCCTTTGAGCTCGGAAAACTTTGCAGATCCTCAGCGTGAGCCTCGGGCCGGCGTGACTGATTCTGTGAAGAAGTGCAGCGACTTCTCTCGGTGCCAAGTAGGAGAAAGCCACAAACAAAGGCAATGCAAAGCAAAACAAAACAAAAGAAACCACCTAGCAGAGGTTTAACCTCTAAAGGGGAGATATGCAACCCCCCTTCTAGGTCTTTCCGTGGGTTTTACCCCAATACAGCTTTTGTCAATAAAATAAGATTTTTAAAAGGAGAGAGATTCTAGAATCTTTCAATAAAATTCAGTGGGGAAAATAAAGTCCCTTCTTCCCTCCCCCTCCTCTTAAGAAGTCAGGATAAGAATTTCAATCCAAATGAGGCAGCTCTGCTCTCTCTCTCTCTCTCCTCCTTTTTTTTTTCTTTTTCCTCCTTATCTTACTTAAACAGGAACACAAACACTGATAGAGGTCAAAGGACCCAGTTGTCAATGCTGTTGCTGAGATCTTTAAGATAATGGGAGGGATAATATTTGCAGGCAAATGGGGATGGAAACACACAGAGGGTTCAACACCCCTGTATACTTCGCCCTCGATTTTACTCAAAGAGTTGGAAGTCAGTGTGTGTTTACTTGGAGGTTGTGCCACGTGGACTCTGATTGGGCTATTCCTCTAGTAAATACTCAATAATGCAGCTTTTGAGTATCTCTCCTCAAAATGTCCAATCGGAAAAAGTATTTAAGACAGTAAGAGTTGAATGTGTGTTCTCTTCTGTACCAGGTTATTTGTACTTTTCTAACACAAGAACATAAGTACAGCCATAAGGCCAAGAGTCTAACTATCTCAATAGCCTGTCTTCAGCAACAATCGTAAATCAGTGGAAGAGAACGAATAAGAAAAACACACATGATAATTTTCCCAGCTACTCTCCCAGCCTTCAGTAGCTTTGAGTTTGGTGCATCTCCTCGGTGAAATGTGATCTATGCGTACTTAGTAGCCCTCTGTGAATTTCTGTTCCAGGTATTTACATGTCTCCCCGTGAGTTCTTGTAAAACTTTATCCTCCAAAATACCCTCTGGCAGCTGGTTTCATGGATTTACCAGTGACTGTGTGAAGGGCCATTTCCTTTTCTTCCTTTTGAACCTGGTTCCAATGCCCTTCTGGGCTGCCTCCAACACCTACTGCAGAAAGAGTTATCCAAGAACTGACTTCCATCCACACTCAAAATGCCCAAATCATCTTCCTTTGACTGCTGTTTCTTTTTTATTACTATTATTTTTTTGATTGGTTGGTTGGTTTTCTCCTCTATTTTATTGGGAAGGGGCAACTGGAAAAGGAGAAAAAGGATGGATGGATGGATGACTGTATTGGGGGGAGATTTGAATTGGGGGATTTTCTACATAAGCATGTGTATTTCTCTCTCTTTTTAAAATGCCCTAACTCAGTTTAAAAGGATTTTACATTAGTTACAGTGGGACCTTGCCAGTGTTTCATTCCAACCTCCAAGCTACCATTTTTCATGTATCAGACAGCTGTGGAAGACACCTAACAAAGATTACACCTTGCCTAAAATTCGTACCAGCTTAACTGAACCAGATGAATCCCCTCAATAGAAACTCTGGGTTCATTCAATATTGCCTTATTTCACTCTACATTAAAACCTCCCTGAACTGATTAAAGGTGGATAGAAAGAACTTCACCCAGCATGCCTAAAACAGTGTAAAGTCATACATAATAGTCTGTCCACACATGGAGTTACCCTGATTAACACCACGTGTGGCCTTCTTTCTCCAGAGTAAGAATTCCTTGTTCCCATTTAGTTTGCCACCACAAACTATACCAGAAATGAGGCAAATTTAAATAAAAGTTTAAGAAGTGTTTCTAGAAAATGTCATGGCTATGGTTATCTGCAGATCTGACAATAGGTTTTTCCTTGGTTTGGGGTGGGGGTTTTTTTGCTTAATACACATTTCCAGTATAAATTGGCACTCTCACCTACAGTGAGATTGAGAGGCCTCGAGTACATGTGATTCCAATTACTGACCCCAAGCTTTGTAGTGAGCTGAGCCATGCACTTCAGGCTCAATACAGAGGTCCTGGGAGTCAATGGAAAGCAAGGGCTTATGAGAGGGAACATTTTGCATAACCAAATTTTTTTCTTCTATCTGTTTGTAAAAGCTCTGTAATCTTTTGTGTAGCTCTAAAACAAACAAATTCTTTAATGAGGATTTTGTTTCTACTACAGAAGAATAGAAATCATTTGCAGAAGCTCAGATTAATGAGTAGTGACAGCTAATCATTAATAAAATCATTGCGCAAGTCATTTCCAAGGGTCCTGTTGAGAGTAGATACACGCAAGTAGACTGACAGCGAATTTGGAATTATTCTAGGAAATCCAGCCATCTATGGCAGCAGGTTCACATCTCCCATTTGGCTACTTAGGAATTCTTGAGATGGCCTGATTAAGTCTATATAAGAGCATCAACCTCTGTCTAATGAACATAGCTGACCCAGAGTCCCAGCTGTTGTGCCTGCCAGCTTATCTCTCTTACTGCAGCTCCCAAAGCCTGATTTTTTTACCACTCCGCCTATCTGTCCCAGAACTTGAGCAAAAGAGAGGGAAGTGAAATTGCACTGTCTTCCCTGTTTTCAGGAAGAATGTTGCAAGGAAGTTAATAGATTCACCTAGAAATGAAATCTAACTGTAGATTTCTAACTGAAAAGGGAAACTCCTTTGGACCCTATGGCAAAAACTGAAGCTACATATTGGCTCTTGTTATGAAAATGTGCTGCATTAAAGATGCATAAAAAGGCCTCTTTTCCTACTTAATAGGAAGAATACATCACTGATTGGTACAGATACACAAGGATTAAGAGGATTCGTGTGGATCTTACTGCCTTCCACTGTAAAAATAAGACCCCAAACTCTACAGTACGTAAATCCACAGCTATTGGAGTACAAATTACCACTCAGCTTAGCTCCAAGCTCTAGTACGAGCATGGTACAACTGACACTTGGCTTCTTTCCTGTAGAAAACACTACCTGAATCTTTTCTGAACTAGAATAAAATCTATGTACAAAAGACATGTGGCAACAACTTGACACACAATCATTTTAATACTGGAAGTTTCAGAATTTCTCGTTTTGGTATCTTAATACTGGAAATGGATTTTGAAGGCTAATGGGAGCCTTTCTGACTATCTTGCCTTTTGGACAGTAACGGTAGGTTGCTCATTAAACTAGAACATATCTTTTACAAAGAAAACTTAGCAGAGTTTTCAGAGATGGATGCACAGTAATCCTTGGTTATTTTTTGAAACTGCTACTGCCATTAAGATAAAAACTACTTGCTTATTTTGAGTCTAAATCAATGTAGTTTAGATTTTAATAGCTCTGTGGGCTTGTATTCATGTTGAAGTTGCTGTCTCTTTGTGCATCACCACTGATCACGAAAGCCCCTTAGGGCAGTGTCACTTGGGGACACTTCATATGCATTTTCCATATCCTTGTCAGGGATTAATTTGGAATAAATAAGGATGCAGGCACATCCCCATCCTCAAATCCCAAACTACATATCATCCATACCAAATGGCTCCCAGCCTAGGTAAACAAAAGGAAGTGGGAGGACTGTGAGCCTCCTCTGTTGTTCTGAGCCCAAAACTGCACCTCCAAGAAGGCCCACCCAGACACCACCATCACGCTTGTTATGGCATCTTATAGCTAAAGTCAGGGCTGGAATTCCTTCCAGAATAATTACTATGTCATTCATAACAATCCTAAATTTAGACTGTTCTCTAAATAAATAGAAATCCATACGTAAGTCATGTTATATATATATATATGCATATGTATAATTACATGGATGCCAGTAGTCCAAGCCACTATGCCATATGCATACACAAGAAATACAGATGCTTGTATCCAAGCAAGGGAATCTACCTGGGCTCTGTGTTTCAAATGCCAAAAGACTGTCAGAAGAGGGTTGGCTTATTTTAAAGAGCTTTCCTTGTCAAAGACAAAACCTCTTTTCCCTCTTTGCATGGATCAGTTAAATATTCCAGACTGGGACTCATGACCCTGAGTCCTTTTCAACAATGTTGCTTCTAAACATGTTGAGATTTTGCCCATTTTGGAGTTTGTATTCATTTTTTACATACTGCCTACATTTTCTTTTCTTTCCTCTCTGATTTAGGGAAATAGATATAGCTATCTTGGACACTTAGAAATTACACTGGTTGTCCATTAATATGTATGGGGGCTGCTTCTAAGACAAGGGGGAGTTTATTTGGGCATAAAGAAATGCTTTGATGATCCATGTCATTTCCCTTGTGGCATTATTTGTAGAATTCAGGAATAACTCAGTCTGACATTCATGGGGCATTTCCTGCCTCTCCTTCTAGAGATGCATCCTCCCTGTCTCTCAGATCTCTCACTTTCCATAAATTTCCTTTCCCCTTATAAACTTTCTCACATCCCCACACACTGAACTAGTCTGATGTGTAGATCTGCAAGGTGTTTTCCAGGACCTGAGCCCTAGAAAGGCTGGGATCCTTTGGATAAGCTGGAGAACAGTGTGAGTCATGCACACACAGGTAGGAGGGGACAATGGCATCTGCCTCAGGCTCTACTTGGAGCCTCCACAAATGAAACAACAGCAGGGATCAATCACTATTTTAGCTGCAGTCTAAATCTAAATGAGTCTAAATCTCATTATAAAGGGTGGGGAAAAGCACTCAATAAAGTAGATGGCTATTCTGGTAAAAGCCATTTCCCCTCCTGATAACCCTGGTAAATCTGAACTCCATCCCTTAATACCTAACTATAATTAAATCTACCCTGTAGTATCCAAGTATGTGACCCAATGATCTTTGGGCACCAGAAAATATACAAGTGAATATTAAGACATTTCAGGCTTGAATAAATAAAATCCCAGAGTCAGTTGTACCTAGTAGTTTCAAACCAGGGTAGTTTTCTATGCTTCCTCATGATCACTGAAGACCTGCATCATTCAATGCTGTTTCTTCATCATTTTATGAATTTTCTGTATCATTTACAAGTCTTTTTTGTGTAGTTCTAATAAACAACAACCCATCCTACCCATCTGCAAACAGTCCCAGCCTGCCACAAAACTTGTATCTTACCAGTAGAGACTGCAATTTAAACACAGTATAACGCAAGCAGGCAGTCAGTGGGAAGAGTATGAACACTGATAAAACTCTACAACAAATTCTTGTATACTCTTTTCCTCCTTCTCCCCCAGTTTTGCAGACAGCCTGTTTCTTCTCCTCAGTCTAAGTTTCCTTATCAGAGGTTCTCAGACTTTATTTACTCATGTATCACATATTTTAGATTTCACAACCTTGGGCTTAGCATCGTTGTCCCAGGAACCCGAGATCATTCTTGGTGGCCTGACTCTACAAACACGTGTTAGTAATACTATCTACAGGGAGTGTGGCTTGCATTTAAAAAATGCTGACACAATTCTGAGCAGTGGCTATGAGAGGGTACCTTAATAAACATGAATTTAAAAGTTATTGTAGTGTAGCAAACTGTTTAGAATAAAAATATTATAAACTTACTGTGTTTTCTGGCACAATTCCACACAAACTGGTTGATATCTGGTACATGTGAAATTCATAGACACTGGGTTTTAGTTGGAAAGGTGAGTGGATTGGAATATCTATGTGTGGCTGCAAAAGACAAAATAAATAGACTAGCCCTTCATGTTCCATGATGCATGTGCCCTGTGGTTCTCAGGACAGCCAGTTTCATTTGTATATATTCCATTATTAGCCACAGCCTTTGCAGATGAGGAGGCTGGCTCAGAGTCTTTGGAGAGCTATAGCATACTTTAAGTTTTGGATAACACTGAACTTTTCTGTCTGTCAGGGACTACTCTGTCATTCCTTTCTTAGCTCTTGGGTGAGGTCTGGAAGTAGAGGAAGCAAAAAAGTTTAAGTTCCAACTAAAAGAACTTGAAACAACTAATCCGTTCTTTTCCAGACTACCCCTTCCTCACTTTCTTTTGACTTTGATCTCACAACTGTTCTTTGATATAGTCTTAGAGTTTGGGATTGGGTCAATGAGATATTGGTGCAAGAGGGAAGAATAGCCCCCAAGCGAAAGTATGAAAACAGGACGCAGAATACAGACAGACAGCAGCAACTTACACTAAAAGGGGGTAGAAAAAACATCCAGGCTGCTCACAAAAATGACCTGCACGCCCTGAAAGTCCAAACTATTTAGGAATTAATTATCCAAGAGAAATGTGGCTTGCTGAACAGCAAGTTTGAGCAGACTTTAACAGACATTCTGTTTCTAGCTCATTCTCTCTGGCTTCTGAGATACCTTTTGGCCAAACATGAGACCTCTTGGTGCCTCATGTTGTCTATAGGGATAACATGATTTGTAAAATGTTTTGAGCTCCATAAAATTAAATAAGGTGCATAAGAATTAGTTGTTAGCAACTTTAAGCCATTAGCTTCCCATGATTGCGATACGAAGTAATTTTGTCCAATTTTAACTTAACTTCTATTTCTCCTGTTTCAAAGCAGCATCCTATGTAGTCTATATTAAAGAAACATTAGTTCAGAATAGCTCTCATATTTTCTCCAAACTTAGAAATGTACAGACAGGCACATTTCCAGCCAAATAGCAGATATAGACATTTGCTGGATAGCTATTCCATAATTTGTACTCTACTTTTGAAATGTTCCACAAACATACAGGCTGTCATTATGAAGATCTTAACTTGTGCATGTCAGTAATAGTTGCAGTGCAAGTCAGAAAACAGTATTCTTTCAAATAGGTGTACTTGGGAGCTACATAAATTGTGTCTTAACTCTCCTGCAGGTCATATGAAAAGCATTTGCAGAATCATTTACATGAATCCAGAAAAAAAAGTGTCTTTATTCATCTCAGTTTATGCAATATACTGTATTTAATAGCTCTGCTAAAGACAAGTGAAAGCTTGGCTCCACAGAAATCATTGGCAAAATTCCCACTGACTTCAGTGGGGCCAATACTGCCCCAGATTGCCTAGGAAGCTGGCCTGCCTCTGCTAAGACCTCAATCCAGACTACTTACAAGTTGAACTGACCTTGTACAATTACAAAAGCTGTTATTCTTGAGAATTTGCCAAATCTTCAAGACAAAACTAGCATGATAAATAATCCCCAAACTTTTACCCTGGAGTAAAACAAACCTCATTTTATAAATGAAAGCACCTATGTTGACTTCCATATTCCAGTGGTTTCACTGACAGCTTTACAGAAATTTTAAAATTTCTTATTATTTCCAGAAAGAAACTCATGTTTATTGAATGAACACCGTGGAACATTCTGCCTCCAAGTTTGACATTTCGTTATAAATGCACTAAAATATATAAAATTTGTTGAAATATTAGTATATTGTTTTGTATATTCTGAAACCATCAGAATTAAGGATGATTTATAGCCTGTGAGGAAAAGCAAAGTAAATTGGGATTGTTCAGCCTGGAAAAGAGAAGGCTCTCGAGTGACCTAATTGCCCTCTCCAGTACCTGAAGGGAGCCTAGAAGAAGGATGGAGCGAGACTTTTTACAAGGGTCTGGAGTGACAGGACAAGGGGGAATGGCCTCAAACTGACAGAGAGGAGGTTTAGATTGGATATGAGGAAAAAATTCTCTGCTGAGGCTGGTGAGGCCCTGGTACACGGTCCCCAGAGAAGCTGTGGATGCCCCATCCCTGAAAGTGTTCAAGACTAGGTTGGACAGGGCTTGGAGCAACGTGGGATAGTGGAAGGTGCCCCTACCATGGCAGGGGGGGAAATGTGATGGGCTCTGAGCTCCCTTCCAACAAAGACCATTCTGTGATTTAAATACATGTCTATTCCAGACCATTTACTACACCAAACCATTCAGTTTCCTTGTTCTCATCAAAACACAAAGATGACTTTGTGGATAGGAAAAAACCACAAGGAACTGAATTTAATGTGGAACAGAAAACTCAGCAACATTGTGATAGTGCAACAAAACCCCTAAAAATCCAACTGTGGAGAGTTCTCTATATAAGTTATACTGAGGATGGTCCATTTTTAGAGTCCTCTGCTAAACAAATGGAGTGCAGTTCCATGTTAGTGGTCATTGACTAACTCTCTGTTGTCCCCTTGCAAAGTCTTTCTAGCTGCTTTTCTTTTGAATGCTGAAGTTTCACAGTAGATGTTCAAGTACTCTTGTTCTTATCATAGCTGGGAAAAATTGGACTCTTTGCTCCAAAGCAGCAAAGTTAAGAATAGCTTTAACTTTGCAAGAAACTGCCACTGAAGAAACTGGTAATATTTCTGTTGGAGTGCTGTAGGACTTGTTCCCATGGGATGGTATGTAGCCTGATTTCAAGACAGCCAAACACTTCATCATTATTTAACAGGCTTATTAACTTCACTGGGATTACTCACACACCTTAATTTATATATGCCCTTAAATTCTTTATTGAACTCGATTATATAAAGTGTCCTAAAAAAAAGTTCACTCATGTTTTTCATTTTCCAAAATATATGTTGAGAACTGTAGTCTTTCACTATGATTTCTCAAGCCAGCATTTGCCAGACTCCATCACGGGTCAAAAGAATCTTTTTTACACACATGCTGTTCATGCATCCTTCTGTATTTTTTGATGGCTCACAGTATCTGAGGTCCTTTTCACTTCACTGCCTGTCACAGTGAGCTGTTTCCTTTCTTAGTAAAGCCAGCCTTACTAGAAATGTCTGTAAATTCTCTTCCAGTTTGCTGTTCTGTTTCTAGTAAAAAAAATTCATGCTGGAGTTTTCACTGCCAGATTTCTCTTCAACTCAGTATTGGGGAAGAGGACCCAAATAGTAATGTCAGCATCACTTTCATATGTCAGTCATAAGTAGATTTTCAAAAGAAAAAGAAAAAAGAAAATTTCCCCCTTATATTCTGAGTTCATTTATTCTGTGAAGGAGGCAATGACTGTTCTTTTTAAAGAGCTAGTGGTCTTGGCAATCAATTTTTCTTCAGAACTTACTTTCATGGAGAACACACACAAGAGTGTGTTTGTATCTCAGGCAAGTGTATCCCATATTTATTTTCTTCATGAGTGAAGACACAGGAGTAGAGACTTTCAGGAGATTACAGACAAACACACTGTAACATCCTGATGACTGTTGTTCATTGTGTTTTAGCTGAATGTCATCTCTTGCAGGCATGGTTCTACATAGTGGAATCACTCTTTTATTTGATGACATGGACATTAGCTGGTCACTCCTAGAGGATCTAGCAGTGCAGAGTGACATTTGTAAAACCAGACTCCTAGATATTGCCTCCATATAAACAGCAAATAATACTAGTAATGGTCTACGAATTATTAATAAAAGTCCAAAGAATTCCTTTAATCTGTTCTCTCTTCCTACATCCTCTGACTCCTCCTCATACAATATAATTAATATTTACCTTAGACACCAGTTAAAGTACTGGAGCTTTAAGCCGTCAGAGTTGCTAATAGCTTCTCATCAGATTGACAGCTTTTGAGATGGAACATTAACTAGAGACCTTCCCTGCTAAAAGGACAAGTTTGTTCTTAAGAGCACCGCCACAATAGAAATGAGACTCAATTGAGCATGTGACTTCAGAAAGTCCTCACTCTTTTACCAGCAGGATGGCAAGGTCAGAACGCATTTATCAGAAAGATTTCATCAGCCTTTATAATGCTTTCAGCATCATATTATTTTTCAAGCTTATTGTGAATATTCACAGCATTTTCTAATGCTTTCGTACAGTGTTATGTCATACATTGCCCTTCTATCCAGACATATGATGAGAGAGTAATGTCAAAATACCCTTTCCTACATTTTTTTTAACTGGTAAGTCCCAGGGAAAACTTCTGTCCTGTCTATGAACAGTCATTTATGAAGCTTCCATTTAAGTCATGGCCAAAGAACAATAATTTGTACTTTTCTTCCACCATAGGCTGATGTTTCATTATTTTATAATTGCTATTCCTTGGGGGTTTTGCCCTTTCTTCCCCTTTACACTCATTTTGGTGATTGCTTTGGCTGTCATGGAACCACTGTGTTCCATGGTTAACGTCTGCTTTTGTGACACACCGATTAATAAAGTCCCTTTAAGGTCCTTTGTTCTGTTTGAAGTTTCATTTACAATCTTTCTCATTAACTGTCATGGTTTGACACTGGCCAAATACCACGCACCCACGACAGCCACTCACTCAACCTCCCCTGCCACAGCTGGGCAGAGGAGAAAAAGAAAAATAAACAAAGGGTTCATGAGTTGAGATAAGGACTGGGAGAAAAACACTCCAAGGGCAAAACAGGCTCAACTTCGAGGTACAAAGTGAGTTTATTACTCACAAAATCAGAGGAGGATAATGAGAAGTAAAATAAGCCCTTAAAACACCTTTTCTTCTCTCAACCCCTCCCTCCTTCCAACAGCACAGGGAGACAGGGCATTGGGGTTTAGTCAGTTTGCCACCCAAGGTTTTCTTCCACTGCTCAGGGAGAGGAGTCCTTCCCCTACTGCACTGTGGGGTCCCCTCCCACAGGAGACAGTTCTCCATGAACTTCTCCAGCGTGGTTCCAATCTCACAAGCAGCAGTCCTCCCAAAACTGCTACAACATTAATTCCTCCCACGGGCACAGAGTCCCCCCAACAACTGCTGCAACATGAGTCCCTCCCACGGGCACACAGTCCTCCCAAAACTGCTGTGGCATGGGTCACTCTTCCACGGGGAGCAGTCCTCCAAGGACAGGCTGCTCCAGCCTGGGAGCAGGGGCCCCCTCTCTCCACCAGGTCTCCCAGTGGATCACAGCCTCCTCCAGGCATCCACCCGCTCCAGCGTGGGCACCTCCCCCATGGGCTGCGGGTGGATCCCCATGGCTGCAGGGGCACAGCCGCTTCACCATGGTCATCACCACAGAGGAATCACCTGCAGAGGAATCTCGGCTCCGACACCTGGAGCACCTCCTCCCCCTCCTGCACTGACCTCACTGTCTCCATGTTGTTTCCCTCACGTGTTCTCGCCTCCTCCTCTTCTCTGGCTGGAATTAACATTGCCCCACTATCTTTGTTTTGATTTTCTTCTTAAAAATGTTATCACAGAGGCATTGCCACCATCTCTAATTGGCCCAGCTTTGGCCAGCAGCATGTCCATTTTCAGAGCCATCAGGGATTCATTCTGCCAGACGTGGTGGAAGCTTCCAGCAGCTCCTCACAAGAGTGTCTTGGTTTGAAAGACAGGCGTCTGTTTAAGTGAGGCAGAAACTCCCTTTGAAATGGGAAATGCAACCCCCTTCCCTCCGGATTATTATAACTTTGAGATTAAGGGGCTTTTAGGCAAGGATATGAGAAATAGGAATAACAGTTCTTTACTAATTTATATATGTATAAAACAAAACAAAACAATAAACTACAATAACTATGGCAGTTATAACAGCACAGTCACCCAGTGCAGCCTTCTCGGCTGCCAGGCAGCTTCCCCTCCTGGAGCAGCGTTGGTCACAGCCGGCAGCTTCCCCTCCTGGAGCCATGCTGGTCACAGCTGGCAGCAGCGCTGGTGGCTCCCGGTGAGCAGGGTGGGTGCAATAGCTCCGGTGAGAAACAGTGGTCCTGTGGAAAAGGGTCTGGTCCTCGCCTGAGGGTCCAGTGGTGTAGCTTCTCGTCCTCTGGAAGTCCAGCAGAGAAAAGCTACCTTGTGCCTGAAAAACCTCTGATTATATCCAGGTGGGAAATGTTCAGTGCCCCCTCCCAGGTGGAGCATCTCACAATGGGGTGGTGAGGCACTGATGGGCCCATTAACAGGAGATAGTCCAGAGTCCGTTATCTATGAGTCCTTTGGCAAGGCACAAATGCTCCCATTAACAGAAGATAGTCTGGAGGGAGGAGGCAAGGAAACACTGCCCCACTTGGTTTCACAGCTTATGAAGATGGTAATAGAATATACTGCAACTCAGGACAAGGAGTCACCTCTGTGGCCCCCCACTACCAAAAACCAGGCTGTGCAAAAACAACACATTAGCAGACACAGAGGAGCAACATACACATCAGCCTGAAGTAATTTTAAGTTCTGTATTATGAGCACTTGAGAACCAGAACGCACACACAATGATTCCTCTCTATCTCTGTCTGTCCCATGAGACACACTTCAAAATTTACTTAGAATATAAGAAAATGCTCAGGCAATGTGGGTTTGTCTGGCTTCCATTTTACTGTGTTTGTACTAATTTTGGCTTTGGCGTTCCAAGGCACCACCCAGGTTGTATTCTATTTGGAGGCATTTTCACTGTGCTCCCCTCTACTTCAGAGGACTCAGTGAAGGAATAGATGTTTTGCACTTTGCAACATGGAACTGGAACTGTCACTATAGCATTGTGAATTGTCTAGGCACTCTTATTTATCTCAAGAACAGGGTGTTTTCTGGGACAAACACAACCACCTTCTCTTTTGACCCTAATGCCTATGAAAAGCACCCATAATTACTAGTGAAACACCACAAAAATGCCAAGTTTGAGCACGTGTTTCTTTGCTTTTCTGTTTATTTATGTATCCATGCATACATTGTTATGCTGGCCTGGTTCTTGGATCAACATATCCTCACTATCAGCGGAAAAGCACAGACGGTTCAGTGTCTCTTAAAATGAAGAATTCTTGTTTAAAAGACCTTTTGTACACTTCAGCAAGTTACATGGTTTTGCCTTCAGACTCCTACACTCCAACCATAATTTCAGGGAAAGACTGAATAGATACAGAGTCTAAAAACTCATCCATGGCATGAAGAAAAACAAAAGTGATACCACAACTAAAAATGCAATGGAAGCACAAGTATCTATATGTCAAGATTCTCAATCTCATGGCTCATTTAAGTCCTCACGGCTCCACTCTTTTCATCAAAATTGTGTCAATCTGCAACAGAAGATGATTGCCAACTCTTGGAAAAAAAGGAGGTGCACTATCCTACATACTTCTATATGTAAGGCAAGAAGTTTATTAGTGTGTCTTCAGAGATATTCTCATTCATCTCTTTATTAAAAAAAAAAAAAAAAGAAAAGCCTTTTAAAGTTTGAAACTTAGCCTTGGAATAACACCAATCACTGTAAAGTCAGAACTTTAACACATTGTGGTATAATGCACTACACTGAGATTTAATATTTAAAAATATTTGACACTGCTTGTAAAATCATATAGAACTTGGATTTGAAGTTCTGTTATTACATTTCCCATCTCTTTTTTTTTATGCCTTTTTTTTTTTCAGAGTAAAAACTTCTAACAGCCTTTGCTTCAAATACAAGAAAATCTGGTCCCAGATGTCACTAATTGGGAACAGGTTAGCAGAGAGATTTACACAGAGTTGCCTGAAGTTACAATTCATCATGTGGGATCTGACAACAGCCTCTTTCACTGGGCTGTTTCATTTCAGTTGTATGTTAATAAGCTTTAACTGGTACCATGCAAAGCACAGAGGATACATTTAAGCAGGAAAATAACATTAATATAAGTTTTTCTAAGTGCTCTTAGTGTTTGCAATATACAAAGTACCATGTAAATATCTCCCTTCTAGCCAGGGATTCAGCATAAGCACAGATTATGAATTGAAAAGTGAAAAGAGAAGTACATTAATCAGTGTCTTTTGTTTCTTAACATCTGACATTTAAAAACTAAATTTAAGGAGTTAAATGTCTTTCAGCAGGTCACTAGTTAAAGAACATTTTAAAATTAATTTTCTCTGATAAACACAATATTTGGAGAGGGAAGGAGGAGTAAAGGGAATTGCAGTTAGTTATGATGTAGATTTGCTTTTCCTGCTGGAATCAGCAGGAACATTGCCATTAATTTCAAGAGTAGAAGGGCTGAGCTAACTACATAACAGTTGCACTAAATGAATCAACAGAAATACTTCCTGCCCACAGGGTTAAAACACTGTGTTGAAACACAAATACTTAATTTGAAATCTGGTCTTTAAAAAATAAACTGATCAAATTCAAAATAATCAAGACAGTTCTGCATATTTACATGCAAACTTAGACCAGAGACCACTGAAGTAAACTAAGAATTCTCAACACATTTCAACTGGTTGACACTGCTAAACAGCACTCACTATTGGCCAATTATTTAACTAAGATATTAACAGCTGTGCTCCATTAGAAATGTTAATTTCAAATTTATAAGTCTTTTTTCCTACAACACAATGAAACTATATAATTGCACATACAAATTCTGGCATGCTCCCAATGAGAGTATTTTGTGAGCCTTATTATCCATTTCCCTGTGTTTCATGTTAGTCATTAGCCCTGGTGCTAATTGTGAGTAAGACAGAAAAACAGTGGGGGTTTTCTTTCATTTTCTTTGCATTGCCTCAAATGACTATGTAAGAATTTGGGTGCATTGAAATCTACTGCAAATTCTCCTTACTTCATAGGAAATAGGATACAATCCAAGTTATGTGAAACATTTTCTGTTGTGGAGATTACTTTAGACATACTCTGCCCTTCAAATAAAATGAAAACTAGGAGGCAGTTAATATGTACACATATACTAAGTAACCATATAATTATTATTTTAACATGTCATTTATTCATGTGTAAGTTCTTTTCACTCTTAATTTCACGGTCTTGTGAATATTGAGATCCACGTTTGAATCATGCAGTTGAAATACACTGCTTCTGAAAAGAAAGAAATCCATGTAGATTATATATCTGGGTCCAAACCATTGATTTTCTAGTCTGAGCTAATAATTTTTAAGAAAATCATTCTGTCCTTCACAACACTTACAGTGCACACCACTGGCAGCCATTTGTGTTAAAGCCATTTCTCAGGTCACCTAAAGCAGGATTTCATTCTCAAACGAAATTTGAAAATTTCTTGAAAAGAAATGTTTTAAATAGTAAGATCCCATTTTTGCTTTCAAGATCACTTTTTGTCACTAGATCCATAGTGACAAAAGTGACTCATTATAACTATTCTGACAGGTAACACCAGAGACTCCAGCTCCCTTTCCTGTTACAGAGGTCTTTGGCATACTCTGATGTATTGTGGGAGCCAGGCAGCCACTGGGCTTTATGGAAGGTATATGCCTTTGGAAGCGTTAGCTCAGGAAAAGGGGAGATGGAACTGAAAATTAACTTTCACCAAAAAACTGAGTTTTTCACTTGAAAGAAAATCAATGTAAATCTTTCACTTAGTGCAACCAGAAGCTGCACCTGAATTCTAACATGGAGTTGTCTTCATGTTGTTTTAAAACTACGCTGTAATTTTTCTGTTCATTGAATCCCTGGTTTCTGTATTGGATTCACATAGTCTCCAAACAGAAGAGCTCAGATGGCTTAACAACGTATGTGAAATGGAGAAAACTGCCATCTTCTTGTAACAATTGCGCAGAACATGCAAGTAAGGACACTAAGTTTTTATCAAGCTGTCTTGGAGGATATTTCAGGGTCTCAAACGAAGTGCCCCAAATACCCTTTCAAGCTCACAATGTCTCCTCTTCAATATTTAGAGAGAAGTGCTATGTCTGGCTTTGTGGCATCCAGAGTGCTCAAAGCATTACTGGTAGTTATGGTTAGTACATTAAATTCATTATGGAAATTAATGCTGAGATTACCTTAAGAATGAAAATCATCATCACATTCTTACTATTCTCCCAATCTTCCCGAAGTACAAAGCAAAGAAGAAACAGACCAAAACTTCTCAAAAGAAATGTTTTTGTTTGTACCTATTGTGTCTCCTTCTAAACAGCCAGTTTGGCTTCCCAGTGAGGAACAGGGAAAATAAATCTGCTATGCTGATGAGAAATATAATTCTCAGACTACATTCATTTCATATTAAAAGACATCCACACAGGCATAGGTCTCCAATCTGTCCTGCAGGGCAAAGAAAACAAGGCAATGCAATTTCTTCTCTAGACTAAAATGTTCATTTGCTCCTAAACCAGCCCTTTTCAGCCCCTTTAGAATCTAAATTTGGAACAGATTTGCCTAGCCCCTCTGATGTATTCAGGGCAATTTTAAAACAGTACAAGAAAGGTAATATAGTGGAGTCTCTTTGGCAATTTGCCTGAATCAAAACACATATCATCTGCTGGCAAGACAGAAATGGTTTGGTGATGTCAAAAATGGCCTATGTTACTTTAGGAAACAAATCTCTTCTGCAGCAGGAGTTTAAACACAAGAGCAGCTCCGAAGTATCTGAACAATGCTCTTAACTGAACAAGAAAACTTGTATGAATGAATGAATGAATGAATAAATGAATGAAAGCCCAATGCACAGGAAATGATGCAATTTATCTGAGGATGCAACTAATATGCTAGAATACAAAAAAATTCTAAATCCTGCAAACTGGCTACTACCATTGTTTTTTATAGCTAAAGGATGAGAAAAATTAAAATAACAAAATCATGATCTGTGCTGCTGGTAATTTAGACTTGAGTATTAGATGCACTGATGTTGGGAGCAAAATTCCTAGTGAGTTTTCCCTCCTTCACTCCAAGCTTTAAAAATACTCTTATTCCAACTTAAATTTTTGAATTCTTGCACTTTATTATTTACTAGATAGGCAGACCAAGAAATAGGCTGTCACATAGAATGTGATATTATTTCATCACACATTAGTCTGACATTAAGAACTAAAGCACTTTACAGAAGATTATTATTGCTATTATTTGGGGTGAATATATACTGCAAACAACAAATAACATATGCAAAAGACTTAGTGTAGTAAGAAAATTCCTAATTTTGTCACAAATGGTGTACTGGATTGCTAGACATAGTATATACTTGTACATATATAAAAATACATTAATTTCATAATCAGGCAGCAGAAGTCTTTAGGTGAATTCTGAGTTCTAGGGTGCCAGCTATAAGCCTCACTTAACTGTGAATCAAGCAGGTATGTTAATGATGGACAGCATGCTAGTATCTGGATAGACAGGAATTTTCTTTGAATAGACAGTGAAGAGTGATTTCCCTATTTATCCCTTCATTAGCAGTTTTATGCTAATATAACAATATTATTTTCAAAATCCTAAATGTGCATAAATCTGATTAAGTCAAACAAAAAAGAGGATTAATTGCTGTTAATAGAACTAAGCTGAGGTTAATAATGTAAAATATACTTCTCTTAAATCTCTGGAATCCATTAAAGGAAACTGTGCATTGTGACTGTGGTGGACTGAATTTTAATCTAACACATATGCTTTGGGAATGCCCATTCATACATAAATTCTCAGATGAAATATTTGAAAGCACTATAATAATCTTGTACAGCAATATTCTTCTAGATCTTAAACTGGGTAGTTTTAAGAAATATATGCCTTAAAGAACTACATAATTTTTTATTGAGTCTTAGCTGAAAAAAAACCCCAAGCCCCAGTTGGTTCTTCAGAAATAACCCTTCTAAAGGGTTTCCCATTCTGCAGTGTTATAGCAGCCTCCATGAGTTGAAAACATGTATGGCAGATTAATAACCTTAAAAAATATAAGAAGACATAAATCCCTAATTAAATTGACAAAGTCAATGCAATTTTTACCGTGATCAGTACTCTCCAATATTGTCTGTATAGTTTCTTATGCCCCAGTTTTCAAAGACAACAAATAATATTAAATGTCTAAACCAGACTGCAATTTGGTCAGATTTAGAAGCCGTTAAGTCCCTTTAAGTAATTTTGGAAGTCATTAGGTCCCTTAGTATTTTATGAAAATATCAGCTCTAAATTCTTGCTTGGATATCTAAATAGCCTGATAATACAGTGCACCACATGCCCCAAACAGGTGATTTTGGTCTTAAAATGGGTGATTTTGGTCTTCATTATTTTTAAAAAGGAAACACTTTATTTGCACTTCTTAGGAACAGGAATTCAAGCCAGGGGGCCATTTAGACTGGTATCTTTTTTCTAGCAGTAGCCATAAGTGGATGCTCAGTGAAGAGCAACAGAGAAAAAACAGACTTTTCCTTCATAAGTCCCTCAGTTTCCAATTATATGCAGTTCACACAACTTCCTAAGCTTAATGGATTTTTTTCTGTTTAGTAATCTTTAATGGATTCCTCTTCTAAGTGTTCATCTACTTCTCCCTAAAATCCACATAAATATGAGCATCTGCAATGCCTCCTGGTGAGCAGTTCCATGGGGTTTCTTTGGTTAAAGAGCTGCCATATTGTATTTGTTCTGAAGTCAGCTTAGCCAGCTTCATTTGATGGTCCTTAGTTTTCCTATGAAAAGAGAGTGAACAGCTGACCTGTATCAATTATCCCTGTGAAAGCCAGGATTCTGTGGATCTTTAATCAGCCCTCTAAATCACCCATTTCCAAGTTAAAAATGGCTAGCCTAGTAATCCATCCTTTCTAGAGAAACTCCATACCTTTGTTACCTTTTTTGCCTTCTCTGAATATTTTCAAGTTTTATTAAATTCCTTTTTGAGATCAAGGGATCAGAACTTGCACAGTATCCAAAAAACCACGATTGAACTATAAAGGTACATGGTGGCAAAATGGCGTTCTATGTTTTGTTTTCAGTCCTGAAAATGCCAAACAGTTGATTTGGTTTTATGACTGTCACTGAGCAATGAATCAATGTTTTATGAAACTTAAGATCATAACCTCAGAATCTTGCTCTTGAGTGGGAACAGCTGGTTCAGTTTTATGTGACTCCAGAGTTGTTTTCACCATGTGTATGACTTCACATTTATTTACTATGAATTTCAGCTGCCATTTTATTGCCTGGTCATTTAGTTCCATAAGCTTTTCTTTACCATCTTCTCTTCTCTCTATCCTGAATAACTTAGTATCTTCCAAACTTTTAATCTCAATGTTCACATCTGCTTCTAGGTTATTTATAAGTACTAGGTTTATTTATAAGAAGAGAATAGGTCTTGGCACAGACCACTGCTGAAAGTTGCAAATGACTGTTCATTGTAAAAACTACTTTTTTAGACTTAGCCTCCTTAGTCAATATTTTAGGTGACTGTGTAGCTGAGCAAGGACCTTCGTTTTTGGTCTGTGCTGATTAATTTTCTTAAAAGCTCTCAGTGACAGACCTCTTTAAATGCACTGCATATCTGCACAGACTACGGCCTGAAATAACAACATGGTCCGCAACTGTGCTGATCCTCTGAAAGATCACCCAGAGGTCCATAAGGCAGAAGTGTCTTGATTCTCTTACATAGATCATATCGAGTTAGGTTTCCACATTTTAATTTTTATCATGAATTTTTAACTGAGTTCTGCATGGAACATATCACTGCACAAAATAAACAGGTACAAATTAGTATTTCCAGACCCAGACAGGTACTGTTCCACAAATGTGGGGCAATATGGCAAAGAAAGAAAAGCAGTTGCCCAGGGACGCTGTGGCTGCCCCATCCCTGGAAGGGTTCAAAGCCAGATTGGATAAAGCCTTGAGCAACCTGGTCTAGTGGGAGGTGTCCCTGCACATGGTAAGGGGGGTTGGGACTAGATGATCTTTAAGGTGCATTCCACCCCTTAACATTCTATAATTCCATGATTCTATGAAGCTGCATTGATTTGGACTTGATGATCTTGGAGACCTCTTCCAACCTTAATGATTCTATTTGCATCAGTGGTAAACTGGATTGCTTGGCTTTTACTTTCACTGGAATGTACCATTCTATAGCCAAAATCACAGGTTTTACCAAAAATATAAAGTCAGATAACTCATTCCTTTTCTTTAATTCATAGAAGAAAAATGACTAATTAATTCATTAGGGAAACCAAGAAACCTGGAAAACTAAAGTTGCATAGGAAGAAAACTCATAACATTATTTGAACCCTTTCTAGCCATATGAAAAAAGTACCTGCGAAAACCTGCAAGGAAAAACACAGCATTTAACTGTGAATATTTTCCTTCCCTATGAAAGAATTTGATTTAAAAATAACTGCATTCATTACAGTTACCTTTTTAAAGTGATACCCACAGCCAGTGTTCCATAGCCAGCTACACTAGCCCGTATCCTCTCCATACAACACTGGCTCATAGTCACCTGAAAGCAGGACCAACAGATACTCTTTTTCTACTATCTCAAGGACAACAAGTCTACTAGGCCCACCCATGAAAGCTCCCTATGATGCAAAATCAAAGATGAGTGAAAAAATATTGTCTGGATCATGATATTCCCAATGTATTGGACACATTTCTAGCTATTACTTATATCGAGTCGCTATATTTATAAAGGTATTTAATTCTTTCTGAATTCAACATGAATTATCACCTAAATATATTTAAAACTGCACCATGTAGGACAAAATGGGAAACAGAAGTCCTTTTAGAGGCCAAAAGCATACATGGGCCAAAATACTCCTGATTAAAATTCAGGACAGTAAACTACAGTGAGAGGTAAATACACAAACGGAGGACAGGCTAACAGAAAGGTGGCAGTATTAACAGAAGTAAGTTGTCTAGTTTGTAATAACAGCTTACCCCATTAGTATCTTCAGTTTTTCGTTCTTTTATCAATATCAACCCTAAGTCATTCATCAAAGGAACTGTAAAGTAAACTCAAGGGGTGTAAAAGGACAAACTGGTAGAGAAGACGCAGATCCTTGTCCTGTGTGTGGGCAGCAGTTTTACATGTATAGAACACTTGATTTCAATTTCTCCTCTTCTAATGAAGAGTAGTTTAGTGCAGATTTCTTGCAAAAGGGAGCTGATGCAAGACACAAGGAATAAAGAACATGAGTTTCTGAAGCTGTGCTGCTCATGTCTGTTGGTGACAGCCAGGCTTTGACCATCACTGAAGTTGGAAACCATATGGTAAGTGTTGCAAACACTTGGAAAATACTGCTCTGAAAACTACTCAAGACAGTGAGGAGCATGTTCCAATTAAAGCATCCGTACTGTAAGTCCAGTTAGCAAGGATGCAAGGCAGGATGAAAAGCAACAGGATGAAAATCAGAATAATTTAGGGGCAATTGCTGGGGCTTTGTCAATAAAAGCTGTGCACATGTGAAGAACATTTTGGCCTTTAGTAGTTACAGCAATAATACAATTGAACACCATGGCATAGAAAAAAAAATGTGTGTTTTTTACTTGTTTTTTTAACTTAAAATTTGCTGTAATCATTTGAAACTGCAGTGAGTTAAAGATTTGATTTGTTTGCAGGATATGTCAAACAAGAAACAACTTCAGCAAAAAAAAAAAAATTTGTCTAAAATATTAACAAAACCCAGCATCAATTCAACATCATTCAAATAAATCAAATAGCCATGTCAGTGTTTTCCACCCAATCTACTGTACAGCAAGTAGATATTCAGTTCTCCATAATATTTTATACCCAGATGTAAGAACTGAGCATGGAAAAACAATCCTTTGTTTTGACATCCCTGTGAGCACAATGCCTAAGCCTCAATTCTGCACCAGTTATGCTTCTGCTAAACTGCTCCATTAGGAACACTTAGCTTTCTCTGATAATGGTATCATTATCTCCCTCCAGTGCACATTTGAAATTCAATTTACCCACCTCTTCAGTGCACCATGCGGGATGAAAGAATTTTCCAAAAGACAAGAATCTTCTTAAGAAGAAACTCCTATAAGTGAAGAATCCCATTAGAAATCCCTCCTTTCTCTACCCAAACACTGTAACTCCCAGTACAAATGCTGCACCTCACCATCAGTTAATGACTGCTCTCTGCACAGCAGAAAACCTGACCTGCCTTGGCAACGAATGGCAAATGCTTCCCATGGTGATGCTCCTGTGTTTAGCTCCATCCCAGGGAGCCAGTGTCAGGGGTGTATGTCAGACACTGCTCTGTTCAGTACACTGTCACATTTGCAAACCAGTTTTTACCTCGGCACGTCAAAATTACCCATTCCTGCTCCATGTTACTCCAACTGCATTACTGCAACTTCTTTTTACATTTAACTCTGCTGAGTGATTTCTAGTTGAATTGGTATAATCTTTGTAGATCAAAAGTCTTCTTCTAGGGCAAACAATAAAGGCTAAAAAGAATAAAGAAACAGAGGCAAAAAGGAAGCTAGATTGTCTAAAATACATTTTAAAACCAAATTAAATTGCTACTTTGTTTTCCCAGTACTCTCACACATCCCTCTCACTTGTACATTATTTTCACATACTGAGCCAAATTCAATATACACAATGAATGGCTTTATCTGATCTCAGGTCACTACTTAATTAGATGACGGAGAATTATTACATGACAGGGAGCCGGTGAGAGAAATAATATACAAATTTCTCAACCTTGGGCAAAACTAAGACTCCGAATTTGAGACATAAATACATATGAAGCAAGCATCATTGCTTGTTATTTTGCACTTTTTCAAAAATATATTAGTGCTAAATTAGTAACTGGCATAGCGAACTCCAAAATGATCACACACAGTTGCCTCAGATTCTCAGAAACAAAAGATTCAGATTTATATGAGGAAGATTTCATTATGGATGATATAAAGATTTTGTATCATGCTCTAGGAAAGTTTATTATTTCCTAATCACTGGTAAGAGTCTGTGGACTGGAATGTGACATTGGCAAATTGACATTTTTTTGTAAGAGGCCTCTTATAACAACTGAAAATAAGCAACTAAATTTCGGAGTCCGTCACCGAATACAAAAAACCACAAGTTGAAAAGACAGAAGAGAACGGATTTTTTTGTTCTCACAGTTTTAAACAGCAAGTTGCGCAGAATTTACACATCTTCATGGCTGCCTCAAATTGTAAGTGATACAGTTTCCATACTCTGAAGAAGGTGGGAATCCACAAGGTTATAGATTTGTTCTTCATATTCTAAAATAATTTAGAATATTCTACCTCAGTTGGAGGAGAGCAGTGTCTCACAGTAGCAGAGGACATCTCCCACCGCCCCCCCCCCTTCCCTGTCTCCCAAACACTGGTACCTTTCCTTCTCTGTCTCATAGGACTGCTTCAACTGGACCCTGTTGGTACTATTTATGCATCTTGGAGTGCTTGTCTTGGTTACAATGTAAGGTATGTATTCTATAACCACCTACATCACCTTCTCATGAGCTGTCAATGGTAGGTCATTTGCAACAGCTGCCCAATGCACACTCAGCCTAAAGGGGGGCCATCTCTGCTAATGGGCCATCAAGGACTTCCCAGAATGACTCTTAGAATTGCATCATCCTATTGTGAAATGCCCCACCGGTGGGGGAGGTACTGAACATTCCCACTTGTATATAATCTGGGGCTTGGGCCACCACAATACCACCCCTGGGTGCCCAGAGGATAAGATCTCTTGACAGCAATCACTAGACTTCCAGAGAAGAACCAGATCTTTATACAGCATCACCACTTCAACAGAACCACTCCAATTGGACTGCTGCCACCACCCTGACCAAGAGGGTGTCAGGTCATATTCTGACTTTTTTGGTCTAAGCCAGTGTTTCTTTACTGTTGCCTTTATTGTAAATTTTTCTATTAAATTGTAGCTCTGACTTGGAATCTCTCGCAATGTATTTGTGTAGAGTTAATTCTCCCACTGGTTTACCTTCAAACCAACACAGTGCTCTTTCCTATTTAAAAGACAGAAAGATACTGGTTCTGCTTCCCTACAACTACCAAAAATGTGTAATTTCTGAGAATTTCTTTGGAAAACTTACGCTTTGTATATATGTGTTTGTATATGGGTGGACTCATTATGAAGGTAGAATGATTAATTCTGTCTAGAATAACACTGCTGAGTAAATTTTAACAACATTACAAGACTTTTGGAACCCTAAACTCTTCCCGGAAGGGATTAAAACTTTCTGGTTTTGCATAGAAGAATTTTACTCCATCAGAGTTTTTGTTCTCAGTGAACAGCATTACTTTTATTACAGTACTAAATTAACATTCCTTTCATTTTACTTCATTTATTTCCTTCTCCTTCTTTTTGTTATTTTGTGTTTTTCCTTTCTCATTTCTCTGTCCAAGACATTTTGAGACTAATTTAGTAACATGGAAGAACAAATGAAAGCAAGGACAAACCAACCTATTGAAGCTAACAATCTATTTCGCTTGTATATTACCTCAGAAATGGCTTATAAAGTTTTAGTTGCCTCACTAAATTACACAGTTATCCAAATGGCCCTGAGGTTGCACTTTAGAACTGTCTGGTACACAGCTGACATACGGATGTTCCTTCTCTGTTCCTCTGAATGTCGAAGTGATATTGAGATAAAAGACACGTAGATACACAGAGGAATGTTTTAAATGAAGAAAAAATATATTCTTTTTTTAGAAGCAAGAAATAAAATCACAGAATTACAGAATGGTTATGTTTGGAAGCAACCTCCGGAAATGATCTGGAGACTCCCTAATCAAAACAGAGCCACTTAGAGCTGGTCACCCAGGACTGTATCCAGATGAATTTTGAATATCTCTGAGAATCAAGATTGCTCTGGGCAATCTGTTAGAGTGCTCGGTCATCCTCCTGGGAATAACTTTCACATACAAAAGGACAACCCCACGCAAAAATGGCACCGTACACTGTCCTATAATGAAATATAAATGTTTAGAAAAAAACCCAGAAAAGCTAAAACTGAAAATTCACATTGGCAGTCAAGTAAATCATCACAAGAATACACTGCCCATTGTACTTCATATCTATTTGTGTATTCTTCCCTACTCTTAGGGAAAATACTCTCAACTAAAAGTTTCAGTCTCTGTTTATTTTCTGTAACATGAATATGAAGATAACTCTACATATTCACATTCAATACCATCATACCCTCTGATTAAATCATAAGCACTCATAAGAAAACAGAAGATACCAAGACCATTAGGATCCCATGGTTGACTTCAGTGCTTTTGGATGTGGACATAAACCACTTTGAACCAAAACTCACAATGTCTCTTCAATGTAAATCTCCTTCAAGACTCCCGAAAAAAAAAAAAAAAAAAACATCAGGAAATTTGTATACTGATGCAGCATGATGACAACTATATGTATTATACATATATTTTCTCAAGACATTCAAAAAGATACAGCTAATACTGATAAAGACAACTATACTTTCCATAGAAAGTAAGAATAAAAAAAACTTTCATGATATTTAGTTTGTGCACAGATTACTCAGGGCCTGAGGCTTCAGTACAGTCCTAATTCAGGTCACAGGATGACAGTGCTCTTAGGCAGATGAACAGAATTTCATTATTTTATGCATCCAGGACCTCACATTTTAGCATATTAAAACTATTAACATGGCTCCATTCTAAAGATAAACAACAGTTTCTAGACACAACAACATCATCTGTTTGTGTAAATGCTTTTTACTGAATCTGAGTAGTATTTGAAAACCATACATTCTTTGTTTAATGTTCTTTGCCAAGAATGAGAACACCATTTGGACTACAAGCTCAGTGACATCATTGCTGAAGAATGAAGTGATTTTCCTGGCTATTTAAAAACCTGGATATTATACAAGATTTTCAGAAGGTGATCTCCATTGTCTGTTCCTAGGATATACATGTCTAGTAATTGACATTTCCCAGTGGATACAACTCTTCTGTTTTCAGAGAGGTCAAACAGAGCATGCAGAAGATAGGGCTCATAATTCCTCTTTCCTCTATGCACTACAGAGAAAGGAAAACAAAACACTGAAAAATTGCTCTTCACAGGAAAATATAAGCACATGAACAACCTACTGGATCAGACCAGTTGTCCATCTATCATAACATCCTGCCTTTGATAGTAATTTACACATTAGGGGGAAGTAAGAGAAAGGCATAATACATGCCTTCCAAAGAACTTGCCCATAGCTGAACTTCTACCACTGAACTATGAGCTTCTGAGCCAGTGGAGCACTGAGGTACACTTTGAGTACAAACAGTTCCATTGCCTTGAATAAAATCATGCGTGTTCCTAACGTGTTTTAGTGATTTATCACACAGTGGTCCTTAATAATTTGCTTAAGCCCTGAACACTACTGTTTACACCATTATTTTCACAACATGCCCAAAGCGGTTCAGTAGATTGTCAATAAGTATATGAGGAAATTGTTTGATTTCTTTAAACACTCTCAAAGGTTCTATTTTCTTACTTTATGAGTTGCTTTCAAATATTTCCTTCTACAATGGTAAGCATATTGCCTTCCATTTTCATTGTCTTCTCTTCCCTTATCAGAGACTCAATAAGATGGTCCATTCACTGTGTTCTCAGTTGTAGTATTTGTGGAAAGCTCAAGTGGCTGGAGACTAACCCAAACCAGACCTAGTCTGGATTGCAAGTCTGCACAAATGCAACTGCTCTCCTCTAGACGTTGGCTGCATTTCAGGAGCAGTTGGTGTTATGTGGTACAGAAGGCAGTTAAACAAAAGTCACTTAAAACCTGAGGATGCCCATGAGAACTACAGAACTAGTAAATACAAATAATATGAGACCTGTAATGGCTCAATGTATGTGGGTATTTGTTGAGATATTCGGGCCTACCAGTTGCCCAGTAGAACTCGACATCCGTTTTACCTATTAGTTAATCTTATGTATTTTTATAGCTCTGTCTAGTGACATGAAGTCTTTGGTATATTTATTGTTTCTTGTTCTAGCTGGTTCTTCTGCTTTATCTGTCTTTATAATTTAATGCCATTATTTACCTTTATCATTTGACTGTAGTGCAGTGAAATAGTTGCTTCAAATTTGAAGTGAGCATAGAAAGTAGATCTAATCTATGTATTCGTTTATACTATTTGCTATTGAATTATTCTCATTTTGCAGACTAGAAATTAAAATGGAGAAAGCTTAAAGTTCTCATGGTCAGACACATCATGTGACAGACCAAGGATACGCAACCATGGTCTTCAGCGTTCTGAACTATTGCACAAACTGATTCTTTCTGAGATTCAAACTTTTTTCTTTCTCATCTCCAAAATGCCCCCTTTCCTACTTCAGATTTTTTTGGCAGAGGACCAAGCAAAAGGTATTGGATCATGTTACCACATTATGTCATTCCTTAATCAGTTTGGGGGTTGGGGCTGTGACAAACACACTATAAACTTTTCCCCCATCAGTCTGTACTTGTCTTAGCTCTTTTTCTTCAGTGGCTACAATTTCTATTTAATAGGTGTCATTATTATTTTTAGCAGCCATTGTCTTCCACTAGGTTTAAGGTATTATCATGCTGCTTACTGGCTTTATCAGCCAAGTGTTCTATGTGCTGCTGTTATAAAAAAGCGCTTCCTAACATGTCTTGGGTTTTCAGAGACCTGGGCTAGGGAAGGTTTGATATTTATGCTTTGTCCGTAGATCCCTGTGACTTGCTTTTTTAACTTGCACAGTGACAGAACCCGTATTTCCTGTCTTGTATTCCTGCTTTCCCTTCACACATTGAATCCCTCGCCAGTTTCAACCCAAACAAAAGAAGGCAAAGTTTTCAAATAGAAATTTCTACTAATTTCACAAGTTGAGCTTGGAGAAGGTAGAAAGAACAAAGGTGATTGACCTGTTTAGGGAAAGGATGCAGCAGTTCAATACTTCTGTTCCATGTGGCTTTGAGCTTGTCAGGCAGCACAGCTGCAGGTCTGAACAAAGCACAGTTTGTGGTCAGGTGACACAGGAGGGAGACTAAGAATTTTACTGCAAAATGGCATCATCAAGGATAAGTCAAAATACCATTATGTCATTTATTAATTAAGGCTTTTCTATAAATGCATCATAACATCAGAATACAGGACATCTCATGTGCTAGAGACCTACTGTACAAAGTGATTTTCTTTAGTAGAGATGCTGGCATTAGTCAAGTACTTTCTCTTGACATTTACCTTCACAAGAACATCAACAATCCAATATTTAATCCTATAGCAGCTAGTTATAAACGAAAAAATTTTCCAGTAAACCGAAACATGAATTAATACACACAGCAGAACTGAACAAGCATTTAAATCATAGTAAGGCAGGTCTGTAGGCCCTGGGACAATGATTGTTATACAGGTATCTCTAAGAGTTCGTCTTATTAATTAATAATACTAGAATAAATAGAAGCAATTTCCTGTGCCAGCCAAACTTGATATACTTGTTTATTGTTCATTAACTTTTTCTAATAAGTTGATCTTTTCTACTGAAATATGACAATAAACAGTTCTATAGCACTTAAGAAGGCCCTGAAGGGGGAGATTGAGACCTTTCTTTTTCCCCAAGCCTTTGATATGTTGAGCTATAATGAGTAACTTCAGGGCACACGGGTTTTATCTGACAGAAAAGCAAAATGTCTTTTCTTTTGCACAAGTCACATTTCCAGAAGAGAAAAACATGTACTATTTCTTTAAAATCTTTTCACCCTTACTTATGTCTAACAGAAGGCTTTTTTCTGCTTCACACTGGTGCATTTCCTCATTAATGGAATGATGTCACAGTTCTGTGGCTTATTTATATACAGGTCAAATTGAAAACTGATGCTGTATTCCAGACTTGATACAGCAAGGGCTTTTCTCTTCAGTGAGGATGCAAAACCACTTTTTTCTTTGATGCATACAATTAACAACTTGAGTTTTACAAGCAAGGGAGGAAAGAAAATCCCAAGCCAGGAGAACATTGCTGTGAGATCCTCCCTTTTTCTATAATATTCCCTTTTTGTGCTTCACTTTTTTCAACATGGAATGTAACTGGAAATACATAACCATCTGGTAGCCAGAGATTCTTCCATCTCTACGCATTCTACACCTTGATTAGAATAATGCAGGAAGAAACTCAAACTCTTCTGTTCCATGTTTCAAAAAGGTATCCAGACTGTAAGAGGACTAAGTCTCCCAAGCGTCCTTCTGCGTTAAGGAAGCCTGTGCAGAATGTGCAATTTCTTGTCAACTGGCAGGTATAAACAACAATATCAGGAATATGCAAGAAAGAGATTGTAACAGGTGTGTGCAAACCATGGCTTCCTTGCAGGATACTAATGCATCAACACACCTCATAAACTACAGAATAAGAAGGGCAGACTTACTTCAGAGTGGAAGAGGCTTTACAGAAACTGTCACCTTCCATTTTCCTGAGCTCAGTACATGCCACTTGCCATGTTTCGGTGGAGTGGTCACGTAGCTGTATACACTGGAACTTTCAAATCATGGCTGCAGCCAACAGTGTCCATAGTCCTGAACAGAACCTCAGTGACCTCTGCTCTGTTTTGTTCATAAACTACCTGTTAAGAGGCTCAAAGGTGCAAAAACTAGAAGCATCAAATATTACTTTCATAATTTACTCAGAATTTTTATACAGCCATGTTTTGGTGTTTCTGACTTCATCATTAATTATTTTTCTACTTTTTTTTCCCATTCTGTTTCTTGGTTAGATATCTGAAAACTCAGATGACTCAGTTAACCAGCATGAAATCTATTTTCCCTTCACTAAGACAAAACTTGCCACTAACTTTTTTATCAGTGAAATTCTATCCCACCACCTTACAGAAATATTATAGTTCTATTCCCTCTGGGATGCTAACAATAGCTTACCACACCAAAAACCAACAGAGAGAGAGAAGGGATGAAATTTTGGTTCCACTCGGGGGCTGTGTTGTCACCGGTTGTTTACCTTATAAGCACACAAAGGTACACATCCCGCCAGAGCTCACTTGTTTGTGCCATACATGACTCATGTTCTCACTTCCGGAAGAATTGTCACACATCTTGCTAAGGTCTCAGAAAAGTGAAGAGCCTTTCGACAATGCTTTAACGCAGTTCATCGAAGCAATAAGCTATTTCCCAGCTCTACACCAGCTGGATAACACTTGGCTAGCCTTGGTAGAACCTCTCATTCTTCAGTCCTTTAAGCTTTCAGGGAAAAACATTTTCTTTGTAGAAATAAGCTTATGATCTCTGTTGGAATGAACTCTGGTGCTGGCCATCCTTCCAAAAACCCCACTATTTTATCCTTCTTTTTTTTTAAGACAGCAGGAGCTGAACAGATGGCTTTGAAAATTGCACTTTATTTCTGTGTATGTACATGCATCTATACTTACGCATTACATGTTCACATGTATTATGGGAGGCTAAAAACATCGGTCCACTGTAATTTCAGTTATCCTGAGTCTAGGCTTGGTACTTGGATCTCTGAGCTGGACTTAGTTAACCATAGATACAAGCAGACCTGCATCTCCCAAGAATTCACAACTCAAAATCGTCATTGCTCTACACTTGCTGTTTTTCCAGCAGAAGCATGAACCCACAGAATGCTGTGGATCCTTCTGCGTGTGAAAACACAAACAGTATTTCCCAGTTAGCAGGTTTGCTGGAGAATGACTATTTTACCCATTTTGCTACTCGGCAAACTCCAATTATTGTCCTTTTCTCATATACCACACTATTAAACTTTTGAGCAGTCACACTGTTTTTTCATCTATCTTTTCACTAATTTCTCCACTCATCCTGATTTTAGAGCAGTGTCATTAGTTTCAAGCATTTTAACCAATTTTCCAGACATTCATGTTTAAACATCTAATCACTTAATTGCCAGTGACAGCATTAAAGCAGAAACTAATATTTTAATATTACCAATGAAATATTTTTCTTTTCAAAATAGTAACATCTTTATGTAGCTGGCTGTTTCTTTTTGTCAATTTTTCCTGTATATGCTCTATTTTCCAATCCTCACTTCCTTCCTAGCATTTTCAAACAAGAAACCTGAATTAACTCTTGTATTTTATTGACGGAGAAAGTTCATTGAAAATTTAATAAAGCTCAAAGGTAAATAATTTTCATTTTTATATGCTGTATCAAACACTTACAGTACTCTGTTTTTCAGTGTATTTCAACCACCACTGCAATAGCAAATATTCTGAAAATATTAGAAAAGCCACAGCACACAACAGAGCACTGTTTTGTACAAGCTGGTATGACAGTGATGCATCTGGATCCTCAGTATTTCCACTCTCTTGTATTATTGAAAAATGGCATAGTTAGATTAGAACATGCATTATTAAAAAAAAAAAAATTACCCTTATCGCTATTTTCTAAGGACCTCAGAGTAAGTATTTTTTCCTGTGTGAACAACAGCAATTGTGCAATTTCTACTATGACATCTAGAGGCTGCTGCTTATTTTCTGTGGGCGAGATTTTTGTGGTTTCTTCTGTGAAGAATCAGGATTGCTAATGAGAAGCCATAGGAATTAGATTTCTCAGGGTGAGAGTTCACTACAATTCTGCTAAGCAGTTCTACATTTCTGGGTTAGAGCATCAATAGCAAGAAACATTCTAATGGTAATGCCCTCATTTCATAACCCTTGTAATAAATCTAGAAAAGTACAGTGTATTTGGAAAAGTATTTAAACCAACAGAAAGTATGTTGAAGTCCTAAAAAAGTATTTAGAGATTGATGCAAAAATGGGTACATATATACATATATACACACATAGACATATCTGCGGCAACAGAAGAGTAATGATAATCAATTTAATAAAGTTGACTAAAACTAGTAAGCTAAGCCAAACTTTTTAAAAAATCATCTTTAGATAAAACTCTGCCTTCAGAAAGCACTGTCTCTCCTGATTAAATGATCACCTGAAGTATTCCTCATACTCCCATTGCATCATCAGCCTTTAATTGAGTAGAATGTCACCAAGATATCCAATTTTCCCTGGTTCCACGCACTATCATCTGAAAAGCATTTAACTTCATTAATAATTGCAACAAGGTATAACAGAAATGACACACAAATTTCACTGGAACAGACTTAACATGAGTTTTCTCCCTAATTCATACAGAATATTTCTGTGCTTTGAGAATTTGATGTAGAGTTGTTTGGTATTACAGGGCTGGGAACACACACAATATCCTCAGGAAATAAATGTGGAGGAGTATGTGAAGCAAATAAAAAAAATAATTACAGTGGGAAAACCAGGACTGAGCTGGCTTCCTTCATTATGTGCTTTTATTTGTTTATTAGCATTACTATATTAACAATAGATAAGCTGAAAATACCAATAACATTTCAGTAATATCTGCAAATAAAACTTAACTTTGCCCTTGCAGGACAAAACCCAGGAAATTAGTGAAGTAGTTTATTCATTCAGAAACTGATATTTTTTTTCCCCATTCAGAAACTTTTTTCTTTTTCTAATTTTGAAATCCATATGCCCATTTGGCCATGAATAGTTTGCCTTGTTCATTTGCAAATTATATTGAGGATTATATAATATATCTGCCTGCATTGTAAGTTTTGAGGTTAATATCCTCTGAATTGCATTTGATACAAAACAGTATTTTTGGTTTAAAATGAAGAACTAAAAACTGGTTCTGAGAAAATGTTCTAAAAAGAATTGACATGAAAAGAGAAATATTAGGATCCTCACAGAGATATGAAACAGAATAGAAGAAGAGAATTAGCACTTTTTCTCATGCTTTAATCGGATTTCAGTATTTGTAATGGCTATTTCCAACCTGACTCTCCACTACTTGCTTATCCAACTTGCCAAAATAACAGCAGCAATTTACTCAGTGAAATCCTTCAAATCCATTAGTTACAACAACTTTTCACATAAACATTTTAACTCCTTCAGCAGATATTTCTTTTTGCATAGAAGTTCATGACTACAAATGGAATGTCAACTGCCCAACCAAATATAAAATTCAGTAATATAATAGGTTTAATTCTGACTATTCCAATTCAGAGACTTATTTTACTCAAGTGAACAGATGAAAAAAGAAGTGAAGGGTCAAACCTGAGCCAGAATAACACCAAGAAATTATTTTATAAGGTTTGATTACTCCTTTTTGATTTATGATGTTCCATTGATTTATTTGTTTTATTTTTTAACTGAAATTTTTCTTTGTTTCTCATCACGTTTGGTTAAGTTGAAAACACACTTAAAACATCTTGTACCATGCAAACAACATAACTTTAGTAGAAGTATTAAATTTTACTTCAAAGCTGTCTTTCATTCGCTATTGTGAAGTTTAATTGCAAGTTTAATCTTGGGTTTTAACAGAAAAGAGCTGAACTTTGCCCGTTCACTTCAGATTCAAAGCTCACTAACTACTGCAGGACTCTTACAAGGCCTTTCTGAGTTTTAGAAGTGAGAGAAGGAGATGGCCTTAGATTATCACAACTTAGAAACTCAGTCATCTCTCCTTGAAAAATAGCAAAGTAAACAGCAGACTTACTATTCTTTAAACTTTTAATTAACTGACAAAACTGAAGAATTTGTACTTTTTTCAAGAGAAAATAAACTGCCTGCTGGCATGAGGACAAGAGGGAACTGGTTTTTCCTTTCTTTCATTTGACTCTCTCACCTCTAAAGCCAAGTAAAACCTGGAGAAATATTTTTAATGGGATTTTGTAAATTCATTGGCTAGAAAAAGTGAAAATTCCTAGTTAAGAAAAAAACAAAAAAAACCCAAACAAAAAAAAGTAAGCAAAATTAAACATTATCCAAACCTTAGAGGAAAAGTCTTCCCCAAGTATCATTAGGTAGCAGAGTAAATCTTTTCAAGGATGCTGTCAACTCCTCCAAAGGCCCATGCCAGAAGCAAAAGGGAAACCAAACTCTGGCAAGTTGGATGTAAAATGTAACAACATAGACCAAAAATAAAGTTTAAAGATCTCTAAAATAAAGGTATAAAATTTATATTCCTTTCTGAATACCTCATAAGCAGGTGATCTTACAAAGAAGCCTGTAGGAGACAAAATTTCTTAAAGCAGCAGAAAAAATGAGGTCATTGCAAACAGTTTAAGAGATTTTTTGTGTATTCACAGTGGAGAGTAGGGATGTTTCCAAACCAGAACACTGTATTATGTGGAACTTACTGGTAGTGTTTCAAGCCATTGTGTTGATTACAGACATTCCAGGACAGCATAACAAAATGGACAGTAATAGGTCGCACAGAACGAAAATTCCCTTTGAATTTGGAGGGAAATTGCTAAGTCCCACAAGCCCTGGGTAAAATACTATTCAACATCCTGAAAAAACAAGTAAATGTTGTGATCATATACTTTCCTGATCATATTAACCTACCTGTCTACCAAAACGATGATGGGGAGATAAAATGGTAGGTGAAGCTTGATACAGGAAAACCCAAAAGTGACACATACCAAGAACCGCCCCCCAACCCTAATTCTAAGTATATATTTTTGGGGACCTGAACTAGTTGATACTGAACTGAAGAAAAAAAAAAACCTTTGAGCTACACTATAGAGTTCTATGAAAATACCTCTCGGTGCTAAACAATGGCCAAAACCCCCAATGTTAGGATTCTATAGAAATACACATATATTTGCATTATGGAAAATACGGAATAAACCAGAAAATATCATTATTACACAATCTTCTGACCTCCTCATCTCAAAAAGGTTATATAGTCAAATTTTTGAAAGTACAGAAGTTAGTAAAAAGGACTGAGAAACCTATGTGATAACTTTTACTGAAGAATAACTGAACAAACTTAGGATTCTTCAGCTTACAAAAAGGGAAGATTAAATGGTGATGTGACAGTGGTCTAAAACAACTTTAAAAAATATGAGGAATAGCTATTCACCTTTCTAAAATATTTTCATAAAAAGATTAGCAGAAGCAAGTGAAGCTCAAAGATGTCAAATTCAAAAAACAAACAAACAAAAGGTGAGTCTGTCGAAAGACATCTTGGATGGTACATTTACCTGGGTTCAAAAAGCAAAGGGTTTTTATCATGGTTAATGATTGCAATAGCAACCACCTATTATAGGTCTGGAAGCCCCTGAGACAGTTTGATGGAAAGGAGTATTCCCCCATCCCGGAGAAGATGATGGCTTAGCTGGACATTTATTCTGACAAATTTCTTAGTCCCTCTTTAGGGACAGGAATGGAAGAAGGGAAACCATACCCAGAATTTCAAACTCGTTTGCTCACACCAATTACTACCGTTTCCAAGACTTAACTACGCACTTTGCAGTACATAACTATCAATGAGACACACAAAAAAAATACATCTCATTTTCATATATAATTAGCTAGTTCATGTTTCAATGAAAAAAAAGATTTATCCCCATCCAATTTCTACAAGCATATCAAAAATGCTAACTGGTCATGAAAATTTTTTATACTAAGAATTTCCTTGGGACCTTTGCTCCGGAGTTAAGACAGAGAAATATTAGAGTAAAAAGCTCCAAGAGAAAGTAGAATACTGGACTTGAGTCAACCACTCTAACTTCTTTTTCAAACTTTAAATACCTACTCTTTTCCCAAATTGTTGATCCAAAGAAGTGTGGGAAAACTGTGTGAATATAAACCACAAATTTAAGGATGATAGGTGTGGCACTGTACCCCCTCTTACTGATCGCTTTCTGCCCTCTCCATGGGGTCTCCCTCCTTCCCCCGCCCCTAATCCTGGCCACTCACTCAAGTTCTCCCTATTGGTTCCTGTACCCCAACTCTGCCCATGTACCACCCCTATGCCCTGAAACCATTTGCCCATGTGCTCTCCCTGCCCCCCTGGTACCCGGGTAAACTGAGGCTCCAAGCCATGCGACCCCCTCTCTCTCTGCCTCTGGGAGCAGCCTGCCAACAGCTCCTCTCCTCTGCCTTTGGGGGCCAGCGTGTGTGCTGGCCCCAGGCTCTGGGGAGTCAGCATGGAATAAAGACCTTTGCAGTGCCACGTGGGAGAGCCTTCTCAACTCCTTTGCCATCACTGAAGTTGCAGGCTGACAGCTGGAGCAACGGTGCGGGGCATCCAAGATGGACTGCAGGAGGGCAGAGAATCCCTGCCTCGTCTCAAGAAGCCCTTGCTGTGCTCCCAGAGAAAGCTGCAGCAGCTAAGCAACACCGAGCACTGCAACAGATAGGTACTGATCATAATTTTCCTCTCTGAAATCAGGTCCTAGCACATGCATCTTACCCAACATACTTCAGTGAAGCTCCATAAAGACCATTTAATCTAATTAATTGTGCTTATTTGTAAGGACCATTATAAGAACTGATGAATGTTAAAAACTTCTTATGTTATACCCACAGTTTTTAAAAAGTCTTTCTTAAGAAATGGAAAATACATGTATGTTTTTTTAGAAAGAGATGGTTGCTATCCCTCTACTCCCAGCAGCTGTGATTTGTACTCATTCCAGTTAGCTGATCATATCAGCACACAGACGATACTGTCTTTTTCACTGCTCTATATAATAGAAATATCTACAAATATCACAAAAAATAGATTACCTCAGTAAAGGAAAGCAACTAAGCCTGAGACACGAGAGTCAAACAACCTACTACGGAATCTTCTAGTCCTTTCAGAACAACAATCCTGTTTAAAAATTATTATGTTTTCCTTTTCTTAGAACAGATGTGGCCTAGCAGACTGTCCTTTAGTTTGAGTACAGTGTTTGAACAGGGCAGAGAACAGAAAAAAACAATAAAACATGGGATTGCTCAATTGAAAATTTTAATATGCCTACATACTTCTGTATAATTCAGGTTGATTTATCCAGATCGTCAACGGGTGGTTGTATTAAACTGTGCGTAAAACTCGTCTGTTGGAATATTTGAATACTCATCTTCTTTAAGACAAATGTTCCTAGAAATAAATACATTTTTTAAAAAAGCCATTAGTAAGTGTTTTCTTGCTATCATATAGAAGTAGCCTGAGAAACCTAAAGAAGATGTAATGCATTAACACCCATAAATGCTCATAAATTATTAGAAATGGAATTTCTAGAACGAGAACTTGTTCTGCAAAATATGAGCCACATCTCAATATAGCAAACTTAGGTTTTTTTGCTCCTGAAATATCCCTCCAAAAATTCTCACAGTAAAAAAACCTGAATTAACACAATTCCAAACTTTTGTTTTCATAACAAGAAGGCACCATGTATTGGAAATTCATTTGCAAAAGGTATTATGTATGAACCCGAGACTGTCTCAGTTGGTCAGAGCATGGTGCTAATAAAACCAAGGCCACGGGTTCAATCCCCATATGGGCCATTCACTTAAGAGTTGGACTTGATGACCCTTCTAGGTTCCTTCCAACTCTGACTATTCTGTGATTCTGTATTCACGCCCAAAAAAAAAAAAAAAAAACCCAAAAAAAAAACCAAAACAAAAACAAAAACTGAACTGGAAAAATAGAACACCAAATCATTAAGTTTGTTTTTCTTTTCCTGCATGTATTATCTTCTTCCTTTCCCATAAGAGCAGACACAAGAGCTACCCACCAAGACACATCCAGTGGTTAGTAAAAGAATCATCTAGTTCTGTAATATATAATGGAAATGCTGTTTGTGTTGCTAGCTTAACCCTGACCTATCAGAAACTGGCAGTTCTAGTGGTAGTTCATTCTTTTTTCTTTCAGAAAACTAAGATAAATGAAAGAAACATGTACTGTTTTTCACCTGATAATATAATTTTCTGCATAGCTAATTATATTTATTCTATATTTTGCCATCTATATAAACAGTCTGTTGTCAGTGTAACACTTTAAAGAATTCCAGATCCTAATTCATTTATGTCAGTCAGTAACACTCAAAACCTACTCTTTGAAGATTGATTAAATAATACTGAAAAACACACTTCAGATGAATTATTGATTTTTTTAAAAGCATGGACTTGTAAAAAGTGTATTTTAAAAGTTACAAACAGAAGTGAAAAAGCTCTTTGAAAGCCAAGCTATTGTGTTAATAATGGTAAAGAGTTGTTTTTATTTGAAGAATGCTATTTTGGTACTTACTTTGCTTTCTGCTCCTGAGAGAGCTCTGCGTTCACGAAATCTAAATCTCGGCGCTGCACACGATTCTCCCGCTGCTGCTGCCGCTCCCAAAGCAACTGGGCTCTCGCAGTCTGTAGAAGTTGCCTGTCCCATTCAGCATCTCTCTGGCGTTCTTGCTCTCTTACTCTCTAAAGGAGTGAAAAAAATGCTTCATTTTCTCTTGCAAATATGAAACTGTATATATCTGAAGTCTCATGGGTAAGTTCATCCAAACAAACTTGCTTGCCTTTATTGAACACTAGGGGTAGCATTTGAAATGGGGAGAAGGGAGCAAGGACTTCCAAACCAGGCAGAAGCAAGATATGGCCGATGAAAGAGCTATTCTTTTCTCTTTGTAAAAACCCAGAGCAGCAGGATAGATTTTTTTTTTTTAATTCTTGTTAGCAAGAGTTGAAATTTCTTGAGACAAGAAGCACATAGACATCAGCATGGCTAATATTATGGCTAACTGGGTATAACAGCTGAGCCATGAACACCACATGAGTAGACTGAAACTGGTTTTTTCCTCTACCTCACTTCTGACACCCCATTGAACTGAATCAAAAAATCAGGCCTGCAAAAAATTTACTTTTCTTGGTTGTACTCATTTTCAGTCAGCTTAATCACTTGAATGGGTTCACGTCAGAATAGTAGGAGAGGCAGGAAAACAACAATTCTACCTTCGGCTTTAATAACAGTCCTAGGTAAGACATAGTATAGCCTACAGTATTGTAAGGACTGAAAGATAAAATCAAACACTATTCCTTAGCTGTCAGAAATGTAGCCTCTGCACTGAGGCAGGCAAGTCACTTCCTACTTCACAATATCTAGGCCTGGACACTCTTGACTTCATAAGAGACTAGATGTCTTCATTTTGACTGCCTGCTTCTGTACACCTCTAGAGCAGCAACTATTCCCATTGTAATTCTATTCTACAGCATGGCTCATAGTTGTGTGTGACAGTAGAAATTAAACTCCATCACATTTTCACATTCATGAACTTTTAGGCCTAAGAAATATGCATGAGCAAGGTCACCGGACCTGCTCTATTTGCCTTGCCTGGGTACCCTTGAGCATGAGAATACTGTTTTGGACTGCCCTGCTTTCAGCTTCGGCTCCCAGATCTTCTTCCCCTATGGAACAGCCCACTCCTTGCGGGCAGCTTGTGCACTCTCAGGTCCTGAACTGCACCATGAAGCCTGGGTCTCAGGCTGGACAGGACTTTGCTGCTCAGCTGGACCATCATGGACCATGCCCTAAGATCTCCTTGGCCTTGGGCTCCTCAGCAACCTTCCTCCCAGTCCAACTCCAGGGTTCCAGCCTACTCCATGACATCTTCCAGGTGCTTCAGAGGCACTGTGTTCAGTTAGACTGATTAAAGTTAGGATAAAATGCAGGTCAATGGAAAACACAGTCTCATAATAGCATGTCCAGGGCAAACAATGGTATTTTTCTTTTACAAACATTGTCTATAGTATTAGTAAAACCAAAAAAACAGAAAATGCATGAAAATGCATGTGAGCTTAAATACCAGTTTCTCCAGAGCTTGTTCCTTTTGAAATTGACGAATTGCCATCAGCTGCTCCTGATTCATTCCCTTCCATCGATCCACAAGCACATGATGTTTACCCATGGGACCAATTGCTTGGTCAGGGTTTTCAGAAAGTAAGTCTCCTCGAAGGAGGAAGGTAATTTCATCCATGTCATCTTTCATTTTTTGAGCCTTTTCCAATTCATTTTTATGATCTAGTTCAGCAACCTAAATTCAGTGGAAAGAGAGAAGTGATGTTTTTTCCAAGAGAAAATATGAACTAAGGAGTGAAAAAATATTAACACATCATAACAGATCTCTTTCCAACCTGCATACAGTTGTCAAAAGCATCACATACAAATACTGTGATCATTGTCTTATTGGCCAAGATCAAAAGTCTAATATCAAAGAATTCTTTAATGTTGTCATATCACATATAGCAAGTAAACTGCGGAAAAATAACTTTGTTTTATAAGAAAATGCAGAATTAAATAAAAAATAATTCCACATTTACCCCCAAGTAAATAACTAGTAGATATTTGGCAGACAGACACAATACGGAAGAAATTTACAATCTCAAATCACTAGCCGTTATTTATGTATTACATACTGAATCTAGATGAAGAGTGTGGGTAAGCCCTCAAAACTGACAGATAGGAGATGTCCAATCAAAGTCTGAAGATGCAGCCTTGATTCCATTTGCTGATAGAAAATGCAAACTTGAATCACATTACATGGATGTATCTGCAATACTGGAAATCACAGTATGCATTTTCTATGGAAATCACTGTTCCTAATGTTCACTACAACGTGCAGTCTCCTATTTAAAGGAAATTGTCCTTTTACAATACTCTAGAAACAAAATACTATGATTTTACTGTGACATAATCACCTTCCAAAGAAGAATTAGACTAAGTAAACTAATTTGAAGTAGAATGATAATGCTATGCATCATTCATTTCTGTCTCATTCTTCTGTAATGCATAAACTAAACTATCTGGAACAATGCCTGGTTCCAGTTTCCATCTGGACAGAGGACAGAAAACCTCCTGCTTGCTAGGACACACAGAGCACAGGCTGCCAGACCTGTCTCTCCTTACACATCTATCTTGACTGCAACAGATCAGTGGGTAATTCTGTCTCCACTTTGACCAAGATGTGCTGTTAAAAAAACCCACTGCCTTGAGAATGAATATTCACTGATGTAGAACAGCTCGGTACTTTTCTTGCTGATAAGTAGTTCACTGGTTGGCACATACATACTGGCAAAGTAGATGATGACAAATGAAAACTGAAGGGTTTTCCATTAAGAAAGTCAGAGCAGGTAAAGTCTTCTCTGCCATATAAGGTAAAGTTGAACATGAGTAGGCAGAGTAGAAGATATAAACAACTGAGAATGACGTAACTACAGACACATGTGAGAACTTGTTCTTTTCCACGTGTTAAGGAAAAGAATCCTAACTGAGCAAGCAGGGTGATCTATGCCATCAGAGGAGACTGCTAAACTGGGATTATCTCTACATTTGTAGTTACAGACTTCGAATTTGGATAACAGTGGTTGTCCCAAACATCAGGCCAGGAGACCGCTGGAGAGTGACTTCTGTTTGCTCCAAAAAAACATGAAAAACCACCTGTCAGTGATGGGGCAGAAGAAACAATAACTAATACTATGTACCATATCCTAGATTAATAAATTCCTTGGCTGAAAACAGCCTTGTGGGTCTCCATTAAAATAACAGAAGTATTTGATGTGCAAAGAAAGTAATAAAAGAAAATTTTTTTCTTTATATTATACATTAGCTAAGCCACAATTCAACTTAGACGATACCAAAAACCTCGTATTTAGAGACATCTACCACCCAACAGGAACATCAACTACAAAGCAAAAAAAGAAATGCCTACTTTTAGACAAATGGAAAACCTCAAGCAAATCAAATTTCACGTGACTAACATCAACTTCAGATCGAGGAATCATCATCACCATAACATGGAATAATACAGTAGGAATTAAAGGCTACTTTTCCATCTCTGATGTTAGTGAGTATGACTTTTACCAGAAGGTAAAAGAAAATTTCTCAATTCAAAATATATTTCCCTGAATTGGTTTTTTTTTTTCCTCAAGAAGAGTCAATAAGAACTTGAAAGGAACTATGACATTACAGCTTTCAAGATCCAAACCCCCAAAGATACTCAATCATCCGATATTTTTGGAACACTGAAACAGAACATCTGGGTATGTACTTTTATCTTATTAATACTATGAATCAAGCAATTATTTGTAGTTTGGAAAAAGCTCCACAGTAAATTACATTTAACAGAAAATAATTTTGAATGGATCTCACATGATTGCTGGCCTTGAAGCTTAAAATGTGTAATTATTATTTAGATCATTTTCTTAATGTCACTCCACCGTGATCTAGCAACAGATCAAAACAAGGCACTTCAACATTCTAACTCGGACTTCTCATTAAGAGGAAGAGCATAAAATTTCCGAGCTGCATGAGAATCTCACTGGAGGAAACTCCCAGCCTTCAGCATATGTATGTGTGACACAAGTATGTCACACTACTATGCCATGATTAACAACAAGAAAGATTTGAAAACACATCAGATTTATCCTGTCCAGTCAAAGTCCTGCTGGCTTCACTATTTCTGATCCAGGCCAGGTGCCATTGGCCTCTTGCCTACATGGACACAGCTGGCTCATGTTTAGCCACTGTCAACAGCACCTCAGAGCCTTTCCTGCCAGGCACTTCCCAGCCACTGCCCCCATCTTGGAGCTGTAGGGGGTTGTTGTGACCCAAGTGCAAAACCTGGAACTTGGCCTTTTTGAAACTCAGACCACTGGCCTGGGCCCACCAATCCAGCCTGTCTAGATCCCTCTGCAGAGCCTTCCTACCCTCCAGAAGACTTGGTGCCACCTACAAAGTGACTAAAGGTGCCCTCGATCCCCATGTCCAGGTCATTGATGAAGCTGTTAAAAAACTGACTCCAGTTCTGAGCCTTGGGAACACCATTGGTGCCTGGCCCCAGCTGGATGCAGCTCCATTCCCCATCACTCTCTGGGCCCAGACGTCCAGCCAGTCTTTTACCCAGTGAACAGTGAGTGCCCCTGTCCAAGCCATGAGGAAACTGCTGTGGGAAACAGTGTCAAAGGCTTCACTATAGCCCAGGCAGACACATCCACAGCCTTCCCTCACCCACTGAGGGGGTCACTCTGTCCTAGGAGATCAGGTGGGTCAAGCAGGACCTGCCTGTCATAAACTCTGGCTGGCTGGGCTGATGCCCTGGCTGTCCTGCACGTGTTGCATGATGGCACTCAAGAGGATCTGCTCCATGACCTTTCCCAGCATGGGGTCAGGCTGACAGGCCTGTAGTTCCCTGGATCCTCCTTCCAGCCCTTCTTACAGAGGAGTGTCACATTGGCCAACTTCCCTTCACCTGGGACCTCCCTGGTAAGCCAGCACTGCTGGGAAATGATGGAAAGTGGCTCAACGAGCACTGCCACCAGCTCCCTCAGTACCCTTGGATGGGTCTCATCTGGCCCCATGGACTTTTGTGGGTCTAAGTTGCATAGAAGTTCACTGACCATTCCCTCCTGGATTATGGGAGCTTCATTCTGGTCTCTGTCCCTGCCTTCCATCTCAGAGGGCTGAAGACTGAAGCAGAGAAGATATGAAGTACCTCAGTCTTTTCCTTATGCTCTGTCACTATGTTTCCCCCCAAACAAAGGATAGGAGATTCTCCTTGCCCTCTTTTTGCTGCTGATGTATTTGTAGAAACATTTTTCATTGTCTTTGACAGCAGTAGCTGGATTAAGTTCTAGCTGGGCTTTGGCCCTTCTGATTTTCTCCCTGCATTACCTCACAGCATTCTTGCAGTCCCCCTGAGCTGTCTGTCCCTTCCAAAGGTGATAAACCCTCTTTTTCTCCCTGAGGTCCAGCCAAAGCCATCTGTTCAGCCAGGCTGGTCTTTACCACTGGCTTGGCTTTCAGCACATGGGGATGGTCTGCTCCTGTACTTTTAAGATTTTGATTTTCAATTAACTTGGGCTGTCTAAAAACAAAACTATATGACAAATGCCCCCCAAAAGACTCAAGCAATATTTAAGGACTTGCATGCTTATACAGCTAAACCAAAAAGTACCATACTTAATGTAGGTAAATCTAATGTGCTTTATTTTTATGTGACTAAATACATTTTAAGATAAGTCACAACAAATATAGTTTAACAAAGCTAATAGCATCCATGTAGCCCTTTGAGCTATATGTAGAAGCTGAACAGAAAAAACCCTCTGCATTAAGATGAAGAATCAGAGCACGATAGATAATGGTACTAAGCCAGGTTCTAAAGCAAGGTCAGTAAACAACCAAGAGACATTGTACACAAATACCCATGAAGTAGCCAAAGTGCCAAAATGAGTGGTTGTGGAGAATTATATAAACAATAAAGACAAAAAGCTACTGTTAGCAATGTTTCCACACAAGTGCAAAGAAAAGCAGACAGACACAATAAGAGTATGGGAGGACTGATATAAACCAGAGAGAAGCATGGGAGGCTTTTGCTGTACCCCAGCTTACTGGATCAAAACCCCCGAGTGACTGGGGAGCTGTTTCTGCCCACCAGTCAGCAAGCTGAGAACCAGGAGGGACAATTTTGGCAGAGGATAATTAGAGGATAATGATAGAGGACATCTAGATCCTTGGATCCTTTGTTCGCTTGGCAAAGTGAATAAAATTTATCTTGTTCCAAGCTGAAACAACCTTGGAAGTCAGCTGCAAAGAAATCTCTGTGAAAACATCACTACTCATTCTGATTTTGTACATCTTATTTTCCTTCTCTGTCTCCAGGTTTTCTAAAAACCAAACAAACCAACTTAATATTAATTTACCTGGATTCTATTGAAATCTTTAGTAGCTGTACAAACAACACGCCTGCTTTCCTCTTCTTTTTTTTGTTCCTCCATAATCTTTCGATCAAGTTCAATCCTAAACTTGTCATAAAGATCATCTAAATTAGATTCAAATGAAATTTAGTCAATATTCAAGGACATGATGTGCAATATGAGTTAACCAGGGGAAGAGGTGGGAGGAGCTACAGATACAGTAGGCTGAATAACTATTTCCAAATCCTACCATCAAAGCTTTCCATCTTGGGATGGCAGGTGACCCATGAATCAGTTTAATATGTAACTTACCTTGTCTAAACAGTTAGTGCTAAAACTAAAGAAGTATGTTAAGTACTGCAGAAAAGAATGTCTCATGACAAGCTGGAAAAGAAAATCAGTATTATTTTTTCTGCTCTAAGACAGTACAGACTGGACAGTTTGGTCTGATAAAGTAAGCATACTAACTGGAGGCTTAAGCCAGAAATGAAACCTAGGTGATATTACAGTCATCACATGTTATTAAATAGAGATTTCCTAAGAGAAATAGTGGATACATTAGAGCTTATAAAGTAAAAACCGCTCTAGTATTTTTAAAAGTTAAATAAATAGGGTATTACCATATTTTCATCAGATACATCACAACTTCAGAAAAAGAAGATTAAAACTGTATTATCTTTTTTGTTACCTGCCAATTTTTGGTCAGCTAATGCATTTTTCCAGTCTTTCTGTTGCTGAAGAGACCACTCTCTTAACTGCTCCTTTTGAAACTTCATCCTCTGATCATAGTTTAAGTCTTCACCCATAAACTTCTGCATGCCAGATATAGTACACCGCAGATCACTGTCTGAAACTCGAGCAGGTCTGTCTTTCTTTAGGGCTTGTGGGTCATTCAGGTCAAATTCACGTCTTGTTTCCGGCTTCTGAAAATTCTTGTGAAACTCAGTGAGAGCCCTATTCAGATCTTTGATCTCATTTTTCTGTCGTTCTTCTAGCAGACACATAAGCTTGTCATTTTTCTTCATGTCATGAGCTAGACAAAAATGAACACAATAAAACCTCAGCTCTTAGAGGTGCACAAGTCATCGGAGTGCACACAAAAGACGAAAACAAATTTTTCAAGATGAATAAACAGAATAGAAGTCTTCAAACTGTTACACCTTAGGAGAGTATTCGATCTGTAAGTATCAGCCCAGCAAGCACTCTAATGTTAGTAATATTTACTTATGAAATATTTTCAGCTTTTAAGTATAAATTATTTTATTAATGTTACAATTAAATATATGCATGTGAAAGAAATACAATAATAAGTACTAGAACTATGAGGTTTCGTTTGGTTAAAACCTGCAGGAACACAAAAAATGTACTGTAAACCAGTTGTTCCTATTTACTCTTAGTTTACAGCTACAGCTGAAATACACTGCTGCTTGTCAGGAAGCAAACCAAAACTGGGCTCCAACTGAAAGGAATATAGGTAGCTCTTCCATAGTTCCAAGGATTTTTCTAACCATAGCACTAAAATAATTGGCTGGCATTAAGTTTTGAACAGCTTAATAGCTCCTGCTCATTTAATTGAAACTAAATCACTTGCAGCATTTTTAAGAAAAAAAAACAACAAAACTCCCACCCAACTAGCCATTTTAGTTATCTAAATATAATTTGCTTGAAAAGATTATTTTCTCTTTTGCCAGGCTCCACATTGCTGCTGGTAGTTTCCCAAGAATCAGACCCTGACAGGTGAATTTTCCAGCCAGGAAAATCACTAGCAGCTGTAGTAGAAGCACAGCATGGAAGTTGGCAGCTCCAGTTTAGCTCCTCTTGAGGCACACAGAGAGCTCAGGCTGTGGGACCTTTTCACCTGATGGCACAGGAAAGCATGCCAAGCACAGAACACCACAAACGGCCTGAGGTCAGGGCACAGCATGAAATATTTGTGTGGCTGCGTGTTCCAACTCAGCAATGGCTCCTCTTATCACCTTAGTGTACATGACTCATGCTTCCAGCAATAATAATCTAGAGAGGATTCTACAGAATCTATATATTCTGTGAAAGAATGGCCAGACAGAACACGAGCTCACTCTACAAGAAAGCAACCAGAACAGAATAGCCACTACTATACTGAAAAGGACAGTGGTAAGTAATTATTTTTTTTTAAATCCTCCTGCATATTCAGGTTTTTAAATGATGCTATTTGTCAACAGCTTTTAAAAGAAAACACAGAAAATTCTGGCCTATTAGGCAATGTATCCCAGTTTAATCCTGTCAATATATATCTTAAGATAGCAAGGAAAATACATACTACACCAATGTAAGTGTATGAACATAAATAGGACATAAATTGGATGACTGAATTTAGAGAATACAGATTAAAACATTTAACTATTCACAGAAATATCACAGTATCTATGAACATACCAAATTTTTCATGTTGTGCTTTTTCAGCTGCTTCTTGAATTTTCCTCTCCTTGACTTGCGCATCCAATGCATCTTTATCGATCTATTGAAATGAAAAAAAAGCAGCTCTTTAGGACATACTGTGTTCGAACATTTAAAACAGGGATTGTCAAGCTACACTGACTCACAGTTGAACAAGATAGAAATAACCCCACTAGCAACAGACTATGTACACATTATTAATGTCGGTAAAACAAAATCCAGAAACAGAAATACTCTTGTTTGATTTGTTTTAATAATGATAGGTATGCTCTTGCACGTGATCAGATGAAAACACTGTATTTACACAATACATGGAAAATATAAATGTTTTCAGATGCATTACACAGAGTAGGTTTTCCCCATTACAGCTGGCAATTTTATTGTATTGTTCTGCTTTCATTTATAAAGCAGGGAAGTATTTCAACAGTCAAGGTGACAGGAAGTTGTAATAGTTCATATTTGAAAAAAATATAGAAGGTTCACTAGAAGAATGGAATGGAAACGTTTCCAGTCTTATCAGAGAGTTTCACGTGGTTGCCAAAATGCACTACAGGCTACATGATCTGTGATGAGCTGACAGATATGGTACAAAATATCCACATCCATGGAGAGTGGGACCTGAGCAAAGGATTATATAGGATTATATATATCATCAAATTATATATATCATCAAATGGGAGCAGACACCTCCATTTTAGGCAAAAGAATGTGGCCCCACATATGTTGGCAGATGGTGGCAAATTAATAGGCAGAAACACAGATTTTACTTCTTTTTTTTCTACTGTCAAGTCACTTAATGTCTTAAAAAATTTGTGAAAAATACAATGACAAATCTTCAAGAACCTGGAAAACAATTTTGATAGTCTTTGTCTAAAAACTATTCAGATGAAGACAGAAACAGATCATGGATGAAAATACACATGGTTAGTGCTGTAAAGGAACTGAAAATAGCAAACAGGCAAAGAGGTAAGTTTGTAAGCAAAGATGAAACAATCAAGAATTCTATCCTCCAAAAACAATGGTGTTGTGGACACTAAATATCAACTCTTGCAGAGGTCTCATTGGGGAAGCCAAGCTGTCAATATAACTACAGGAAATACTGTTAAGAGAAATTCAATACAAGTTCTTAGTATTCTGGCAATAATAGAGGTAGGTCAGTGTATCGACTAGTGTTACAGTATTGGTTCTCTCCTCTTCAAAACGCTTTCACTGGACACAAAAACATCCCTAAAACAGACATTCCCAGTCATATAAAACTACACATTTCACTTTTAAGTGTTGAAATAAGAAATCTACAAACAGTTTGAAGCAGCTTATTTCTAAACTAGTTCTATTTATGTATAAAGTTCACATGTAAAATGGAAGTAATTGTTCATTTGGATTACTCATCTGAACTATTCAGAAAAATGAGTGATTTACTGAGGAAAAAATTCTTCAATATGTAAGTGAAGAGGGCAGTATCCTACATTTCCATTACTCAGATGACAAAACAGATACAGAAGTCAAAGTAATAATAAAACTAGTAATAATCAAGGAAAAAAATTATAAAATCTGGGTTCCCATTCTGCTTTCCTCCATATTACCTCCATGTTTTTAAACTATTCAAACCCTGCATTAGGGTTTCTGGTTTCTAAGTCAAATATTGTCTTGATTTTTTAAATTTTCTCAGAGACTGCCACTCAGGTAAACCGGTCAGAGAACAGAAACAAAGAATCTAAAAACCACACAGAAATACTGATATAGAATATCTCTGTATGGATTTCACAGCTCTTTATGGTTCAGACCTGGCCTAACTTCAAAGCGTAAGAACAGTCCCTTCTGTCAGCATCACTGTTCAAGTACATTGAATGATGTTAAATCAAAATATACTGCTAATCAAAATTCCCCAGATGAGCTCTCCTTCATTTTAGATGTTTGTCTAATGCAAACAGATCTATCAAAACCTGCCTGAGTCAGTTCTACAAAACAAGTCCATTCTACAAAAGCATTTGGGTAAAACCTTCAGATGGTGTACTCCAGTATGGCTCAATAAAACTCACCAGGATATGTTAGTTGTCAGCTGTTTCATCAAGTGAGAATTTATGGTTTGCACTTCATTTTTAAGGCTCTAGAAAGCTTTTTTATAGTTTATAGAGAAAGTATGTGTTTCTGATGAAGAAATTTCAAGCATCTTAACCCATCCCACAACTGCTAAAAAATGTTATTAGCTCCTTCCACTTAAGTATATTGTTGGTTACTGAGTATGTCGGGATGCTAGACCAGATGGACACACCTGTCATGTTCGTTAAGTGGGAACTGCTAATTTCTCCACAGCTACAATGACTTTTGCATAAGGGTGACAAGAATAAATTCAAGGCCCTGTCAGAGATAAGGTGAAGATATTTTTCCACTGACTTGAGACATGTTTCTGTACCTGAGAAAAGAGGATCCAATTGACATCTGTTGCAATTCTACCAGTTCAATGAAACCACCTCACAGCACTCTTCCCTCCATGCACGCTCACAGAATCTTAATGTGGGCCTTTGGACATATCACAGGGAGATTCAATACACTATTGCATCCAAAGTCAAATAGGTATAGAGCACATCATCCCCCCACATCCAGGATGCAGACTGCATAGCAAACTCTGGAGAAAACCCACCGGCCTAAAGGGTGTTCACATTTACAGGTCCACACCAAGAAAAATCAGATACAACAAGTAATTACATATAGACAAACAAGGATAGATCTGTCTTATTTTGTCTGATGTAAAATACTGACTAATTGCAGGACCCTTACAGCAGTAAATCCCTCATAGCATCAATTCTAGTGAGATCCAAGTGGACAAGGGCAGTATCACAGAGCAGAGAGGTAAAAAACAATTACTTGTTCCAGCCACATCGCATGAGATGACTCCGGAAGCTCTTGGCTTCCCTCAAAGTAAAGCAAACCACGTTAACTCCTACAGAGAAATGCAACACAGGGCTTGATCGATCTGTGCTGTTAGGGGACAATGACACCTTGCCCTTGAACCCAGAGCAGCAGGGCACAAGTACATACAAGAAGCAATGGCAATAAAGTAAAACACACGAAGTTTTGCCTCAACAGGAGGAAGAACCTCTTTCCATTGAGGGTGGCAGAGCACTGAACAGCTGCCCCGGGAGGTCATGGAGTCTTCCCCCCTCAAGATATTCCACGCGCACCTGGACATGCTCCTGTGTCACCTGCTCTGGGTGACCCTACCTTGCCAGGGTGTTGGAGAGGATGATCTTCAGAGGTCCCTTCCAACCCTAAATATTCTGTGATTTCTTTCACCAGTGACTTTAAACGCTACTCTAGAAGTTGCATCTGGGCCCTCACTCACGTACACACCTGAGGAGGGGTCACTGGGGTACCGCTCCTGGCCCGCCCAGACTGGCTCAGCCGCCCCTTCCCTCCCTGGGGGTCGCCCCCGCGTTAAGCCGTTCTCCTCAGAACTCCTGAGACCGGCGGGGGGACACGGCGCCTTCCCTCCCTTCCTGCTCGCCCTCACCCCTATAGTGCGGAGCCGTGCGTTGAAGATGCGGCCTCGTCGCAGCAGCTCCCGCCGCCGCCGGCGCTCCAGGGCGGCGGCCTCCTCCAGGTCCCGCTGCGGCCCCAGCCTGCTCATGGCGTCGGGAGGGAACAGCGGGACGGCGGGGCTGGAGTGAGAGCGGTGGCCGGGAGCGGCGACGTCCAGCTGGGAAACAACGCGACCCGTCGCGATGGGAACGGGAGCGGCGGTGACCAGCCGGGACACAAGGCGGAGCGTCGCGATGGGAACGGGAGCGGCGCCCCCCGCGCGTCACCGTGGGGCGGGGCCGCTGCACGAGGCGCGCGGGCTTGTGAGGGCGAGGCGGGGCCGTTCGTTCCCTTGAGGCGATGAACTTGTGGAATTGTCGTGTTGGTTGGGGTTGTTTCTCTGCCGGTAGACCGACTTGTGAAATATCCTCGTCTGCTCTTTGAGGGGGTTGAGGCAGGGAGCTCAGGAGCTCCTGCCCCCTGCTCTCCGTGGGGATGGGTTACCTGAAGCTGCTGGTGGTGAAAGACTTCAAGTCGTGGAGGGGGCAGCAGGTTATCGGCCCCTTCATGAGGTTCAACTGCATCATCGGGCCGAATGGATCAGGTAGTGTGGGTGGGTGCATGGGTAGGGGGCAGCTGCTTCATGAGCTGTCAGCATTGAAGGCTCAGTTTGGTCGGATTTAGCCTCACGGACCTGCTGAAAATCTCCTCGTGCACCTGAAGGGGTGGCAGCACAAATGAAGCCTTGGAGGCATCTGCTCTGTAATTCTTAGCTGAAAATGTAGGTTCTTCCAGCATGGAAGGGCAGGAGCAGGCCGGGGGGAGAAGGCATTGATGGAACTTTAATTTTGAGTTGGCTTGGTGCTTTCCAGCTTTAGCAGAAAGCCTGGTTTGCAAACAGCACACCTTGTCTTGACCCCCCCCAGCTTACGAAGGTCACATAAAGATGGTTTTATTTTAATACTCCGGGTTGTACTAGTGGAAACCTGCTTCTTGATGGGAGTCTGTGTTTTACCACGCTTTACGGGAAGGGGAGAGCGGCTCTGCAAGATGGCGGCTGTTATGAAGTCGGGCTCACTCGAGCAGGGGTTTGTAGGTGGAGCGCCACGATGTGATCCCAGGGTGCTGGGACTTACTGAAATTTGATCTCTGCTTCAGAAAGCTGCATTCAACATAGGGGATTTTATCTTCTGTTTGTTGAAGTGATAGGAGATGAGGGCTGTCTTAACAGAGCAACAGGGATGGGTTTAACCTTTCACTTTAGTTTCCCCAGTCTGTTAATGATTTAATTCGTAATTAGGATTTTTAGAACCTGTAGTTTCCTCACTTACCCGATTGAAGTAAAATCTATGGATGTAAGTTGAATAGATGTAGCATTGTTGTCATGTTCTTTATAATCCTGTCCCCTCTGTTCTGTATTGTAAAGTCTCGGAATTATGATACTGTTTCCAGGTGCTCTTTCAGTTAAATGAGTGCATTTAATAAATTTATTCAGGGGGGAAAGGTGTGAATACTGCGCAATCGCTGAATTGAATATTTTTATTTCTCTGTTTTTCTCCTAGTGTTCTTTCTTTTCTGATACTTTTGAGAATAACTCAAAATATTGTCGAAGTAGCAAGGTTGAAGGCTGAACATAATTCAGCTGTCAGCAGAAATGCTCAAGACTAAGGGGATAAAACGAAAAGAGGGTTCCACTAGGAGGACTTTTGTCAAAGGACTATGACCAGAGAGCCTTGTTGCTGTGGTGATTGGATCTGGGAAGGTGCTTGTATTCTTCCGGAGACTGGAGTTGCAGTGGAAAAGTTGAGGATGGAGTGCTCATGCAATAAACCTCCCTCACTTCACTCCAGAAAGCACACTGCCAAGGAAGGAGGGTGCTGTGGCACACTCTCCTCTAGAGAAGCCTGTGTAAAAACAAAAGACTTCCTCAATAAGGCTGAACAAATAAATCCGTTTTGTCATAATTTTTATTAAAGACAGGCTTATTTTCTGCTGCCAGTGTGTTACATCTTAAAAATGTGTTTATTATGTGCCACAGTTTTTCCTCAATAAAATCACAAAATCGTAGAATGGTTTGAGTGGGAAGGGACCTCAGATCTCATCATGTTCCAACCCCCCTGCCACGGGCAGGGACACCTTCCCAGGTTGTTCCAAGCCCCGTCCAACCTGGCCTTGAACACTTTCAGGAATGGGGCATCCACAGCTTCTTTGAGCAACCTGTGCCACTGTCTCACCACTCTCACAGGGAAGAATTTCTTCCTAAAAGAATAAAAAATACATGATTAGAAATAGAATTTATAAAGAATTTGCAATTCTGCAGGTTCTTTAACTAATTCTTAATAAAATGCTTCCATTTATGTAATGTCAAAAAAGTCTTCATTTTTTTTTTTTTACTTTTCTAGGAAAATCTAACATAATGGATGCTGTTAGCTTTGTGATGTGTGAAAAGACATCAAATTTGCGAGTTAAAAGTGTTCGAGAACTTATTCATGGAGCACATGTTGGAAAACCTGTTTCTTCTACAGCTAGTGTGAAGATAGTGTATTGTGAGGAAGATGGGGAAGAAAAAACATTTTCAAGAGTTATCCGTGGTAGGTAGTAGATTCTGCTGCATGTACTGTCTGTTTTCTGATCTATAAAGAAATGGAGACCAAAAATACCCAAACTGGAATTTCAGATGCCCAATGCTATTTCTTAGTTGGGCAGATTAGTACAGTCCTTCACATAGCGTTTTATTAGTGATGTAAATGAAAAAAAAAAACCATTCTGGGGTTAATTAGTTAAAAAATTAAACAAGTTACTGTATGTTCTTTGCTCGATATGCTTGATATCTGTCGATGATGTAGGCTCTAGGAAATGGGGTCTGACACCTTGCTGCAGGCATGAGCACCATAAGCATGTCTGTTCCTTTAGAAAGTACTAAAACTAGAAACTAGAGTTTTCAAGCACAAAAAATAAATTACTGAAAGGAATAAATGAATATTTGAAATCTCTTGTCTTCTTTGAGGAAGTTGCTCAGTTAAATTTTTCCACTAGTTTGTAGTTTAATTCTTTTCCAATGGATTTTTTATTGTAGCCGTTCCCAGCAATACTTTTTTTTTTCCTTTCCTCCTTTAGGTAGTTGTTCTGAATTTCTTTTCAATGACAAGCCTGTCAGCCGGTCTGCATATGTATCTGAACTTGAAAAAGTAGGCATTCTTGTCAAGGCCAGGAATTGCCTTATTTTTCAGGTGAGCATTCAAGGTACCTTGAAAAGAAAACAAAAGGTTGTTAGGCTATTTCATAGAACACACAGTTAAGTACTGTCTAGAAATGAGGGCACCCTTAGCTAACTACAAGGCAATATATTTTTTCTTGACCTTGGCCAAGACCTACAAGACTACAAAATACACTTAGAGGGTTTGTATGTACATGCATACACTAGCAAGAAAGAAGCTGATCTGGAGGAAATTGAGTGCTTATGTTATTCCTAATATATAAAAAAGTATGGGTCTGTATTAATGCTTAGTGTGTTCAATTGTAGGAGTGCTAGGAAAAACTAGCTTTGCTACTAACTTTACTTTACTAACTCCTGTTAGTAAAGATGCATGAAAATGTAAAGGATTTGTTTGTTAAGATTGAGGGGTTGACAATTCTATTCAGCTATTAGTTTCCAAGAATTTAATGACAAAGGCCTTAAGCTTTTGCTGAATAATACATTTCACAAAGTCATCTTCCTTGGAGTTGGTGACGAAAATTCCTAAGGAAGAATGGATTTTTCCCTTTGCAGAAACGTTTACAGAAACCTGAGTAGCTAGGTGATACTAATTTTGGCACTAAATTTTTCCTTGGGTTCAAATCTAGATGTATTTCCACAAACTGTGTTCACCGTAAATATATACAGAGGTCAATCTGTACTATATGCTCTTAAGTTCATAAGGCATCAGAATGATCTACAGTGCTGCGTGTCTTGGTTTGAAAGACAGGCGTCTGTTTAAGGGAGGCAGAAGCCCCCTTTGGAATGGAAAATGCAACTCCCTTCCCTCCAGATTATTATAATTTTGAAATTAAGGGGCTTTCAGGCAAGGATATGAGAAACAGGAATAACAGTTCTTTACTTATCTGTATATATATATGTAAAAACAGAACAAAACAATAAACAACAATGACTATGGCAGTTATAACAGCACAGTCACCCAGGCAGCTTCTCCTCCTGGAGCAGTGCTGGTCACAGCCGGCAGCAGCACTGGTGGCTCCCGGTGAGCAGGGTGGGTGCAGTAGTTCTGGTGAAACAGTGGTCCTGTGGAAAAGAGTCTGGTCTTCGCCTGAAGGTCCAGTGATGCAGCTTCTTGTCCTCTAGAAGTCCAGTGGAGAAGGCTACCTTTGTGCTTGGAAACCTCTCATTATATCCAGGTGGGAAGCGTTCAGTTCCTCCTCCTGGTCAGAGCATCTCACAATGGGGTGGTGAGGCACTGATGGGCCCATTAACAGGAGATAGCCCAGAGCCCGTTATCTATGAGTCCTTTGGCAAGGCACAGATGGGCCTATTAACAGAAGATAGTCTGGAGGGAGGAGGCAAGGAAACACTGCCCCACCTGGTTTCACAGCTCACGAAGATGGTGATAGAATACACTGCAACCCAGGACACTGCGTAACTTATTTATTTTCAATTTTGGTTTAGGGAACAGTAGAATCAATTGCAATGAAGAAGCCAAAGGAGAGAACTCAACTTTTTGAACAAATTAGTAATTCATGGGAATATGCTGAAGAATATGAACGAAAAAAGAAGAAAATGCAGCAAGCGGAACAGGATGCACAGTTTTATTATAACAAGAAAAAAAGTGTGGCGGCAGAACGCAAACAAGCAAAGATGGAAAAAGAGGAGGTAACTTCAAGTTACTCCCAATTTTTCATGATAGGATGCCAGATTCTGCATCTCTTGTGAACTTCAGTAGTGTTTTTAAAAGCACAGTGAAGTAACAAAACAAATCCACAAAGTTCTGTTGGTTTTGGTCTACTATTTTTTTCAGTTTGGCATAGTATATAATAATTTAGTATTATTTTAAAAGGTAGATGAATATGTAATCTAAATAAAAGACGGCATCGGCTTGCCAGTATAATTAATTACTTTAAGTATTGACTTAAATTATTTGAGTTCTATGATTAGTGAACGTTACTGGAATTACAGCTACTTGTACATCATCTTACATCACTTAGGCTTTGAAATTAGACTGCTGATGATGGAAAGCAGTTTTTATAAACTATAAATTAAATTTTAAATTGGTAGGCAGAGCATTACCAGATGCTAATCAAGGAACTGGATGAAGAAAGGATACAGCTGCAGCTTTTTCAGCTTTATCACAATGAAAAAAAAATTGACTTTCTGAAAAACAATTTGGATGAAAAGAATATGGAGGCTTATATCAAGAAAGAGTCTCTTTCTACAGCAGAAGATTCGTTTAAAGTCAAGAAAAAAATGTTTGGGATATTAAACAGGGACCAACAGCATATGGAAAAAGAAATGAAGTAGGTTTTCCAATCAGATTCTGTGATAGTTGAATTAAAGCATTATCTGCATTGGGAGTTGCTTGGTAGTTCTACATTTCCTGGTAAAAATTTGGGTGATAGCCCAGTGCTGTGGAAGTCAGCTCCTAGCAGTTAACTCAAGTAAAATCTAGAAATGGTTTACCTCTACCTCCTCTACCATGCCTAGATATGTATTTTGTTTTATAAATACTTGTTTGCTATTAAATTTTAGGAGGTTATGTTTCACTTCTTAAATTACTATTTTCAGTGGATATAAAAAAAATCCTTTGTGGGCATACCCTCAGTGTAAGCCCCAGCCTTACAGTTTAAAACTGATTGTTTGCGTATGTGGTTGGCAGGGGGGAGGGGGTATCTTTCTATCTTCCCTCTCTCTCCTTTCCCCGTGGGTATGTTGTTTTGGCTGTGTTTTGTGGTGGTTGGTTGTTTGGGGTTGGTTGTTCTGGGTTTGTTCTTGGTTTTGTTTTTTAGGACTCTGGAAGCATCACTGATTCAGCAGAGACCCCTCTATATAAAAGCAAAAGAAAACACATCCTACCAAATCAAGAAAGTAGAGATGTCTAAAAAGTCTCTAAGGGACAAGGAGAAATCCTGTGATAAGGAAAAGCAGAACATAAAAGAACTAGAGATAGAACTGAATGATATTGAGAAGGCATGGAGAGCATTTGAGGAGAAAGCTGAAGAAGAGAGAATGAAGAGAGCAGCAGATATTGAGCTGGGTGAAAGTCAGGTGAACCAGGCGGCCCAGAAGTGCTGTTTACTAGAGAAGTCCAAAAATACTCCTGATTACAAGGAAACTGTTATTTCACCAATGACCTGTGATTTCTAGTGATCTTTTTGCCCTTGAGCTCTAACAAAACCAAAATTCTAAGTTTAATTTAGACACATGGTACATTGTGGGAGGGTAGGACAGAAAACATTTGTCAGGGTCTCAGAGTGAGTGATTTTTGAGAACTGGCTTTTCATCTGAGATATCAGTTAGGGAAAACCAATGAAGACAAAAAAGTAAACCAGACCTGGTAGTATGCATACCATGTGCTGTCGGTCTGAGTCTGAAACTGGGGTAGCTCATTTGAGGAGGAAAGGGCTACATCCATTGGCAGTAAATTCAGTTCAGAAGAAGCTGTCTTTGCAACCGTATGGCCACGAATGCATGTAAAACTATGTGATAGCTTTTTTCCACTGTCTCCTCCTTAGAATAGTTTCTGATCTATTAATGGAGAACCTCCAGGGTTATTACCTTAGTTTGTGAATCTTCCTGCTCTGCACTTTAGAGGTATTTGGTCAGTTAGTTATCACTTAGCAGAATTGTTTAAAATATTTGTATTTCGCTTACTATATGAAATTTTTTAATAGCATGAGAATGCTGAAAATACAAATGCCAAAACTTGCACTCATTTTGGGCTATGCAAAAACTGAGCGTTAACCTTCAGATTGAATATAAACTTCCCTGGACGATAAGAGTAATAAAAAAGGCTAAAAAAAGACTGTAGGCAAGAACTATTAGGAGTAAGCTTCGGATTGACTCTTACTCTAAAAAAATACAGCTTGTTATAATGCAATCAGTAGCTAGAAGTCTTCTGGAGAATTGGGTTGTTTTCATAATTTTTATTATCATAAAGTAGATAAAGTTACTTAAGGCTGTAACAACGATTCTTTTCACTTTCCAAGGAGTGAATCTTTTTTTTATTTCTTTTTGTCCAGTTAGAGCGGTACAAAGAGCTGAAGGAAGTGGCGAGAAAGAAGGTAGCTACACTAGCCCAGCAGCTAGAAAAACTTCGCTGGGAGGATAAAGGAGATCAAGAAAGGCTGAAACTTAATCGGAGGAAGAAAAATGAAATTGAGGTATTTGTATCAAACTAGAATTAGGTTTTTAGGAGAAAAATGTCTCTCTGCCATTCCCTCTGATATAACTGTCTATGTAAGTCTGGTATAACTGTCTTAATAAACTGTGTAGGTAGCAGTATTTTTTTTCTTCTTTGCTTGCTTCAATTATGTGTTTTTATTAAATTTGACTAATTGAAAATTTTTGTTTTACTACTTGCGGGTTTTTTTACTCTACAGTGTTTTGAGTCAGTTAGGAAACTGTGTCACCTTTGGAAAAAGCTACTGATGCAGGGCCAAGAACAGCACCTTTTCTGTTTTAAGACCTATAATTTCCTGGCTTTTTGTTTAAAGATTTTTTTTTTTATTTGTTGGTGTCATGATTCTCTGTGCTGAAGAGACTTTCCCTAAACTGTAGCTGAACATGGAAAATCTAGTAATGGCCTTGGTAAAATAATTTCCCTATATTATTTGTTCAGGTGCAGCTTGGCACCTACTATAGCAAAAGAGATGCTGTTACTTCACCGTGAAATACCAATAAAGAAGAAAAGATCTTTCTCAGTACTTGTTCTGAATGTAGAACTGTGTATATTACTATAAAACTCTCATTTTGCTCTGGTTTATTTTTCTCATTCTATTTGTGACTGCATAGGAAACCATAAAACAGACTGTGGAACAGGTAGAAGAGCATGAAAAACGCATAGAGAAGTTGGAAGAATATGCCAAAATATGCACGTATGTGTGAAAAATGAAAAGCTAACTGGATTTCTTGGGTATTAGTAATTTTTAGAACATAGGTTTCTTATTCCTTTTAATTATTTTCTTCGAAATTTTAATAAGAACTAGAATTCTTACTAATTCTTACTAATTTTACTTAATATTTCAGTTACTTTAGCTGTCAAAGTAGGAAGTATGATGACTAATACATATTTTGTTTGAATCAGTTCAATGATTCTAATTTCTTGCAAGTTGTGTCACTATAGGTATGGGGCTATTAATGGACAAATTCTGAGCGAGAAAACAGGACAGTTTTGTAGTTGTGCTGCTCTAGAAAGCATTAATATTTACATTGTGTATTAGCACAGCTCAGTTCTTGCTTTCTGGGTCTTGTCTTCTGCCTGGTATTTGCTCCTTGTGAAGTAAGGTGTCCACAGAATGACCTTAATTTATACTAGAAGTGTGTATAAATGAAATTGTGAATTGTCTTTTATTTTTGTTTCTGTTCAAAGTGGATTGTTAACAGAAAAAAAACAGCAGGAGGAAGTGTTGGCTGAGGAAATTGAGAATGCAACAATACGAATGACTGAAGTGAACGAAAACTTGAACAAAATAGTTGGTGAACTGCACAATGCCAGAATTGATTACCATGAAGGAAGGCGTGAGCAGATGAGAGCAGAGATCCTGGAAAGTCTCAAAAGGCTGTATCCAGATTCTGTGGTAATGGAGTGCGTTTAAATGCTTTATTTTAGAGTTAAGACATAGAAGTTCTGCGTTAGACTGAGTAAGCAGCTGGAGTAAATTGGACGGTCTGGAATATCCTTTTAAATTTGTGCTTGCTTGAGTATATTTGGTGAAATATTCCAGTATTACTTCAAGAATTGTAGCATGTACTGTCATTATTTTTCACAGCTTCCAAAAATAAAGGAATTGCTAGCATCAAATGGTAATTTTGATCTCTTGTATGATTTAGTGCTGTTTAGTTAATTCATTTTTTCCTTATATGGTTTTATTTTCTTCTGTCCTCAAACATACTTTTGACTTTGTTATTTTGAACAAATGAATGGGAAGGTTAGCCGTGAGACCATTTATTCCAAACAGATACTGCTTCTGAAAGACAATTTTTATATTATCGAATGGTCTGTCTTTGCTTATAAGTTAGCATAGTTTATATATTTTCCTAAAATTACTCTTCAGCAATGCCTGTAAGGGTTTTGTATATTGATCCTGAATTGTCAGCAGACATTAACTGGTTTATGAAGCGTCTTTACATCTTTTTAGTGACATCAAAAAGATACACTCCAACACTGAAAGCCATTTCAAATAGGAATTTTTTTATGAATATAATCAATTAAATAGGTGGCCTCTAAGTATGACTCAGAGTAATCAGTCGTTTTTGATATACGTAGTCATTTGAGATGTACAAGCTGGCAGTCCTTTTTTTTGATGTTTTTTAATGTTTGCTCAACTTTCCAGTATTACCGTAAGAACATAAAAAGTAAGATGTTTTCAGTTGTTCTTTGCTTCTTGGTCTTTTGCAAAAACCTCCTCAGAATATGGCAAGCATCTGATCCTGTTGTTTTCTCCAGAGAGTAAGAAATTTGCTTTTCAGCTGCTCTTCAGAATTTTTTTCATCCAAGTTAGCAAGATGGTGCAAAAAAATCAAAGACTTCATTGCCTTATCTCTTCTTGCTTGCTCTTTGGTTTATATCTCTGTTTGGAAGTAACTGGATCAGATGGTGATGCCTTACTGGCTTAGGGAACGCTGGTGTTAAGGAATATTCTGTCATTTTCCTGTAGGAACTACAAATTTAAGGGTGCTTAGAGGTGGGATGGCTTCTAACAAAAATGAGAAGTCAGATTCATTACATAAACTATCCTGTTACAGGAAGGCTTAGTGCTGCCTGCTTCAGTTACCCTTGTTCCTGCACTGGTTCTCCCTACACCACTATACTGAGGCAACAGAGTTGTTTCTGAGCTGCTCCTCAGTGCTCAGGTATACTAGTTCCAGATGAGTGAACACAGCCTGAATCACAGTTTTAGGATGGAAGGGTCAAGACATATTTTGTATTTTGGTCTTCTGTCAGAACTGAAGGAAATCTTTGTGTCGGTCTTCTGGATTTCATGGGTAAAAATGGCAGACTGCTTCTCTATGTTCAGTTCCTACATCCATCTTACAGCTTCTGTTCTGTTGAAACATGCTTATAATGGTGGGTGTACACTGCAGGTACTGAAGTAGCCATGCCAAAATGTGGTTCTGCTGTACTAGTGACACATGCATTCACATGGATTTGGCCCATCAATAAAGGGAATTTTGCAGCTGCTTACAGTTTTTGCAACTTAGTTTTAAAAATTACATTCTTAAATTAGTAGTTTTAATCGTCGACTTTGCTGTTATTACAGATTCAGTTGGACACTCAGTATTTGTTTTCGTAGAAATCTGACATTGCATTTAGACTTAAATGCGTGTGTCTGAAAACTAGATCATAGTAGGCCACAAATTTCCGGTAGTTTAGGTACTCCAGCTGAGACAATACTGTGAATGACCTGGAACTCGCAGCTCTTACCAGCTGTCTTTTCATTTGCTTAAATTTGATAAGACGAAAACTGTAGATATGCAAGAAGAAATGAGTAGTTACATGTCAAGAAGCAGGAAAATTGGTTTTGCATGAATTCACAGGTAATAATGTTCAGAATATATGCATCAGTAGGTTTGATCATTCAGAAAAAGTTCAGCTCTGCCTATAACTACAGAAAAGAAAAAATTTTAGGGAGCATGTACAACAGAGAACTGTCATTAATTTTCTCTGTGGAAGTGTTATTTCAACTCATGGCAAAAGAGGCTTGATTATTTGGACTATGCAGTACAAGAAAATTAGTTTTTATTCTTTTCATGCTTCTTCATTTTTGGGTTGAAACCGGAATGGTACCACTTGCTGCCGTTTTGTGGCTAACAGGTCTATTTATTTAAAATGTTAATGTCATTTTAAGATCTCACTGAGTGTTAGATACTTCCTTACTCTCCAAAAAACATGCTTAGCTATCTTTGTCACTGTCATGCTTCTAGAAGTGTATGAAAGAGATTCTCAGTAAAACACTGAGATATGTAACTGGAATGTTAGAGAAAAAATTCGATCCCTTCAGATTCTGGAGGTATACTTTGCAAGTTGGGTTGATGACTGCTGTGATTTGTTTTTCGGATGTACAGCTGTTGTGAGATAATGGAGCTGGTAGATAGGTAATACTGAAGCAGTAAGAGAAAAATATATCTTGTATGCAGAAATATTTTTGATATCTACAATATTAATATTTCTCTATATTTTAATCTTCAGTTTGGAAGATTGCTTGACCTGTGTCATCCTATTCATAAAAAATACCAGCTTGCTGTTACCAAGGTATTCAGCAAATACATGACTGCTATTGTTGTTGCCACTGAAAAAACAGCAAGAGATTGCATTCGGTTCCTAAAACAAGAACGAGCTGAACCTGAAACTTTTCTTGCTTTGGATTATCTTGATGTAAGTATGTTTTTCATTCTCCTGTCATCAGCAAGCTAATACACTTGTAAGTCTTCGTACTGGCTCATTTAAGTTTAACTAAGATAGGCTTAAGTGTTAAGGCACAGTACTTGGGAAGTGAATTTCGTGAGGCTCCCATTGGCCCACTTTGCCAGCCAGGTGAGGTCCCTCTGGAGGTCCCTCTGGCAGCGTGAGCACCTGGCATATCAGCCATTCTTCCCAGTTTTGTGTGATCAGCAAATTGCTAAGGGTACATTCTTCCCCATCATCCAGGTAATTAATTAATGAAGTTGTTAAACAGGATCGATCTCAGTATTGACATGGGTAGCTACTGGCCTCCAATGGGACTTTGTGCTACGAGTCACCATCCTGTGGGCTTGTCTGTTCAGACAGTTTTCATTTCAGTTCAGAGAACACCTCGCTGTTCATCCAGACCCTATTTCGTCAGCTTCTCTGACGATCTTAGGGGAGGCAGTGTTAAAAGCCTCTCTGAAGTCTAGGTAGGTAATAATCACTGTTCTCCCCTGGTCTGCCAGGCCAATCATTTCTGTTCTGTCAGCTGTTGTTGCTCATGCATGACTGACTTGATGAATCCAATGCTGACTACTTCTCCAAGATTCTGCGTTCATAAACCTGGAGCTGGTTTCTAGGATAAGTTGCTCTATCCCCTTTTGCAGGATCAACATGAGGTTGACCGTCCTGTAGTTCCTTGGGTCCTCCTCCCTGCCCCTTTTTGAACAGAGAAGTGACACTTGTTTTCCCCTAATCCTTAGGCACCTCTTTCAGTTGGCGTGATCATTCAGTTACATAGAAAGTGGCCTTGTAATGACATCAGCTTCTTTTTCAGCTTTGCTGATTGCATCACACCAGGGCCCACGCATTTACATGCATCCAGTTTGCTTAAGTTTTTCTGATGTGATCCGCTTCTAGCAAGAATATATCTTGCTCTTTTCAGTCTCCCCCGTGGGCTCTGGAATCCAAGATTCCCAGAGGTTACTCTTGCAAGTGAAGACTGAGGTGAAAGAGGAATTCAGTACCTCAATCTATTCTATATGCTGTGTCACCAAACCCCCTGCCTCATTCAGTAGCAAGTGCACATCTTCCTTAGTCTTACTTTTGCCACTGTGGATTTACAGTGCCAAAAGTGTATTTACAGACACCATTTATTCAACATCCCTTGTCAGATTTGGTTTCAGCTGGGCTTTGGCTTTTTTTAATGACATACCTGCATGCTTGGACAGTGCTTCCAGTTTCCTCCGAGACTACCTGTTCCGGCTTCCACCTTTTGTTTGTTTCCTTTTTGTGTTTGAGTTTTGCCAGGAGCTCCTTGTTTATCCTCCTGGCATTTTTGTCTGACTTCTTGCTTGTTGGTATTTTAACACTCATAGGACTTGGAGGAGCTGATCCTTGAACACTGCATGCTGATTCTTGGGCCTGGCTTCGTTCTGGGGCCTTGTTCCATGAGGAGGTCAAGGTACAGGGCTGTGAGCTTGCCTTTTGCCCTGCTGCCTACCCTTAGGATGCTGAACTCTTCTGTGTCATGCTTACTGCAGCCAGGGCTGCTCTTGACTTTCCCATCCCCTACAAGCCTCTCCTCAAGTCTGGCATACCTCATGTTCACACCTTCTGGCATCTCTGTCACTTGGGCGAGGAATTGGTCATCAGTGCTTCTCAGGGATGACATGGATTGTTTACGCCCTTTTTTGTTGTCCTTGTAGTGGGAGGAGGGTCCCCTATGTGGACCAGAGTCTGGGAACATGATGCTCCTTTTAGGTGTCTGTAGAAAGCCTCATCTGTTTGTCCTTTCTGATCAGGCAGCCTGTAGTAGACACCCATTGCAGTGTCACCCTTACCAGGACCCTCAGTCCTTACCTATGAGCTCCCATATTGCTCATCTTCTTTCCTCAGGCAAACCTCCATGCATTCCAGCTGTTCTCTCACACAAAGAGTAACTTTACCTCCTCATCCCCACCCTACCTATTCTTCCCAAAAAGCCTGTATCCCTCCATGGCGCTGCTCCAGCTATAGGAACTATCCAACCATGTTTCCTTGACCCCAAAAATCATAGAATCACGGACTGGTTTGGTTTAGAATGGATCTTAAAGCTCATCCAGTTCCACCCCTTGCCATGGGCTGGGACACCTTTCACTAGACCAGGTTGCTCCTACCCCCTGGCCTTGAGCACTTGCAGGGATGGGGCAGCCACAGCTTCTCTGGGCAAGGTGGTAGCCCTGCAAACCCACACAGATCTTGAACTCTCTTCTTTATTCCCCATGCATTAGTGTCCTTCGATTTCATACACAGGTTATACAACAATATCTTCATGCCATCATAAACAGTAATGCAGTAGGTTACACAGACTGAAGGACAATGGGGTACCGAGAACATAAACCCCAGATCTGTTTCTAGTCCTGCAGTGATTGAGCTCCCTGTTGCATTGATCTGTGCATCCTGTCCCCAGACTACTCAGATTTGGAAATGCTTTGCTCTAACAACATGGATTCTAAACACCACTTGTTTGCTTTGCAGGTTAAACCAATTAACGAGAAGCTAAGGGAGGTAAAAGGAGCTAAAATGATGGTGGATGTTGTACAAACACAGTTTGCTCCACTGAAAAAAGTGATTCAGTTTGTGAGTGGGAATGCCTTGATCTGCGAAACAGTTAAGGAAGCAAAACGCATTGCGTTTGACGGACCAGTGAGGTTGAAAGTAAGAAGCTGAAGTTTGTTGTATACATTTTTCATTGCAGTTATATGTTTGATGCCATTAAAAAATTCTTCTGTAAACATGCTGTAGTATTGCAGACTAAACACAGAGTTGGTACTATGCTGTATCCCACAGAAACAAATCACTAGATACTTCACATGGTTATGTTTTCCTCTGATAGTACGTTGAAGCAGTTTCCTGGGAAAAGGATGGGGCAAATGAAAGGATAGTTAGTGTCCAAATACGGTTCTTGGTATGGTCCTTGTGATGAGGAGTAGGAGGGAGAGATATTCTTGCTTCTGAAGCGGTCTGATTTAAAAATACAGACTTTATCTCTCAAGATTTTCTTTGAAGAAGTGCTTTCAAAATTCTTCAAAATATCTGCCAGAATCTTTTGGTTGTAGATACAGATTATGTGAAGGACTGGAAGCTTCTCTGTCACTTCCTGCAGTTCTTTCTTCTTATTCCCATCTCTATTGCTGCAGACAGTACTTTTTGCACTTAATAAACCATCTGAAATTTTGATTAAGACAGCTTTAAGTTGAAGGTGAGTGTGAAGTCATGTGTACTTGAAGTAAAGTCACAAAAACACCCATATTCTTTACTAAAATTTACACTTTCACTGTAAAAACAAGCTGTTTGCCTTTACTCCGTTACCATGCTGCTTGGACTGTTCTACTGAGCTTAAAAGGTGTCTGTTCTACACCTTTTAAGTGCAAGTGTATACACAAGTGGCTATATGCAAGGAAATGATACACTTTCATTTTTTCTGATCAGTTGTAATAGTACCCAAATGTGATTAGTGCTAAGGAACAACAGACTTTTTCTTTGCTTCAAATATATCATGTTAGCAGGTTTGGAAGAGAAAAGAAAAATTTGAGTCCAGCTCCAATGTGGTTGTTACTTATTTAACTACCATATCTTGGGCACTAGTGCATGGGGTATTTTGGCTGGGTTTTTTTCAGATTTATTTGGATTTAACTTATTTTCTTCCAGACAGTGGCTCTTGATGGAACTTTATTTTTGAAGTCTGGAGTGATTTCTGGAGGATCGAGTGATTTAAGATTTAAAGCTAGATGTTGGGATGAGAAAGAAATGAGTAAAATGAAAGAAAGAAGAGATAGCTTGATTAATGAGTTAAAGGTAGGTCTCTTAAAAGTGCTTAACTGTAGAAGTCATGCTGTGTCTAACTTATTTCAGCTCTGGGAAGGTGATCTCCTAAAAATGTAATTTTCATAGCTTCTAGAAGATGCAGACAAGACATAATAGCTGTTCATCCTCTTCTAGTTAGTAATGAACTCTGCATCTCTGTTCTTAGCTGTGGTTCTCAGCTTGCAGGCAGAAGTACAGGACAACACTGTTGGTCCAAGCTCCCTCCAGGAAAAAGTTGTTCAGGGTACCTGAAAACTTGTAGTGAAAATGACCATATGATCTGTTGACATGGAAATGTTTGCATGAACCAAAACCTGCCAGTGTAAAACAACTTTTCATACCTTTAATGTTGGCTTTTTTTGAGAGGGATGGAGTTGTAATGTAATCTATGAGTGCATACTTTCTTGGGGGAAATAAATCTGTTACAATATTAATATTGAATATGACCTGTGCTATCAGCCTTTACTTTGAATGAGGCCTATGTCAGTGAGGCTAGCTTTAAAATCTGAAAAACAAATAATTTTCAAATAGTATACCTTTTGTTTAAAATGCTTTTTCTCCCACCATAACACTTTCCCAGGACTTAATGAAGATCAGACGGAAGGAGGCTGACTTGAAGCAATTGCGTGCTCAGTGCCAAGGAATTCAGACACGACTTAAATATTCACAGAGTGAATTAGACCTTATTAAAAAGAAACATCTTGCTAATCTCTTGATGGTATAATACTAAGTCTTTATAATTTTCATGTGTAATAATTGTATTGTTTAAACTGCAGTTATTGATCAAGTAATGCTACTTCTTCACACAGTTTTTAAAATTCAGTTAAAGTTTATGTACAGCAGTTACAACTGAGGAATTGATAAAATATAAGAAACAGGATTGCAGAGTACTTTACCTGAGGCTTTTTCTATTGTAGTTTTAAAACTTGGATTTCTGGTAAGCTTGGTTTATCATTTAGTAACCTTCAAAAGTCTGTAAGTCAAAGTGCACTTTATGTGGTACTTAGCTTGCTTTTCTGCTGATTTAAACTGTAATTGTTACATGCAGATTGGCAATAATAATGGTTAAGTGGCATTTGAGAAGAAAATATTTAATGTTTTTAATCGGAAAAAACAGTTAACGTGGAACAGAGCTGTCTCTTAATTTCTAGAAAGTTGGTCCTCTTCTTAAGAAAAATTGCCATGTTTTTCCTTTCTTTCTATCTAGGAAAAATCAAAACTGGAAAGTGAACTGGTAAATATTGAGGCTCAGCATGATATGCTGAATGAAGGAGTAGTACAAAGAAAAGAAAAAATAGAAGAATTTCAGAAAAAAATTAACGAGGTAATGCCTTTTGTCAAAGCTTTGGGATGTCATACTCAGGCTACAGAAACTTAGGTTTTACTGACATTTAGACCTGGACAACTTTTAACTTTGTAAACTGCTTTGTCAACAAGGCTTGTACATTATTCCAGCAATCTCTGGAATTTCCTCTCCTTTTTTTGCCAAGGTAGCTGTGAACAGAGAATGTTAGTGTATATGTGTCATAGCTTTGCAAATCACTTTCCTTAGAGTCAAAGTTCTGTGACTGTCAAGTTCTAAACACAAATCCAACCAACCAAATCCGTCTGTGTCTCAAATAGATGCTTTGCTTAGTGTATACAGTTTTCTAGAGCTGAAAACAGTCCTCAGTACTGCAAGAGGACTTTGTTCTGAAATCTACAGGTGACATGTTTGGGGGATGGCCTGTCTGCTAGGAAAGTAGATGAAAAACAGCATAGTGTAAAGGTTCTTTTCTCTTGGGAAGTAGCCAGTATTTGTGCTTCGTTTTCTCTGTTCTCTGATTACGCTGGGAAAGTGGCTGAGGTGTGCTTGATGATTGTCAGCAAATTCCTGTTTCACTGGTTAGGGAGGGTTGTTTGTTTCTATAGAGATTTTCTTATTGTGATTTTGTTTGTTTTTTTCTTTGGTGGGTGGGAAGGAGGTTCTTTCGGGTTTTTTGCATGTTGTGGTTTTTGGGGTTTGTTTTGCTGTTTCGTTGGGTTTTTTTTTTTAAAGACTATTGTAAACCTGTAGTCAAGTCCAATTCATGGAAGATGGAGCTAGCCTTTGATATAACTGAGTGTTTTTCACTCACCCTCTCTTTTGAAGTGTAGGTGATGGAGAGCTTGGAGAATCTTCTGCCATCTCATCCCTGTCATTTGCTAATCTTCCAGTGCTCTCCACAACAGTTCATACAGACAGTGGTCAGACTGAAGAGCAAGGTTGTCATGAAGACACTGAAGACATTCAGTGAAGGGAATGTTAGTAAAGCCTAATGTGATGCCAGGAGGGTTTTCCTACTGTATCCTGCTAGAGTAGGCAGTAACTGACCTCTAGGCACCTCATCTCTACCTATGTCTTGAAGCTACCTTTGTTCCTGGTCTTGCCAAACAAAGAAATCTGGTATAAGCTATGGAAAAGCAGTACTGCAGTTTTATCTGGAAAATTCTCAGCCCAGGACTTAGATGCTGGTGTAAATGGATATCGTTGGAAAAGGAGAGATTCCTCACCACTGTCTGCAGTAACTCAGGCTGTATCGTACATATGTAATTTAGTTCCTGGCTTCTGACCTATTCTCATCAGTCAGTCTGGGATTAATTCGTGACTGGAATTCTACATGTAAGAACAAGCCAAAATTGCTGCCTGTTCTCTGTCTTCCTTGGGGTGCAGGCATGAGGGGGTGCAGATGTATGTCATTTGCAGACTCTGAGAATGTTGTTGATGGTTAAGCATGTAAGAATTCCAGATACAGGGAACTTTCCTTTCACTTGCTCTGAAAAAATAAAGTAGAGGCTATCATTTGGAACAAATCATCAGTTTCCGAAGAGTAGTGTAACTTGGAGAGTATAACTTGCTTTGATGTAGTATTTGATACCTGGCTAAAAGAGCCTGAATACTAAAACAATATCAACAATACCAGGTTTTGACCTGTAGAGTTCTCTTAAAATTTTGTTCAGTCCACTGGGTTTCCTTTTAAATAGGCTGTTGCTATTTCTTCCTTCAGTCCAGCCATATACACTCTACCTAGTATTTGCCTGCTCAAATTTTTCTTAGAAGTTTTAGAATTGGATTTGGCTGATGCTTTTGTTAGTATCTGTATAATTAGGAAATGAGATATTCCATGGCAGAGTTTTTGCTATGAGTTTTCTGTAAATGGAGCACAGTAATTAATATTTATGGATCTCTTGAAAGGATTCAAATAAAGAACTGAACTACAACTCCAAGAAATGTGGTGTATCTAATCAGTGTCCTGTCCAGCTTTCTCTTCTTCAGCTGTCTGGGAACAACAAGACAAAGCCAGGGAAGGTGGTTACACTGTGATGACTTTTGTCTTCAGAATGACCAGGTGCTGTCAAGAAGATCTTAGATAGGAATTACACTTGGTAGATCACGGGCACATATGGCCTGTGTCTGGCAATTGGACTGAAAGTGTTATTTGAAAATTTCAAGTACAAATTATTTCTCAGTAGTTGTTAGCTGTTTTCTTGAGGTATTTTAAAAATCCAGTCTGTAGCATGAAGTGATTGAATATTTTACATCTGTGAGTTGCAAAATAGTTATAATCCTTTTTTGTTCAATTTCTCTGTTTTCAAAGGTTGAAGATGTTGTTTTCCGGGAATTCTGTGAAGAAATTGGTATAGAAAATATTCGTGTGTATGAACAAGAACATGTGAGACAACAAGAGGAGATCGATAAGAGAAGGTGGTATATGGCACTGAAATGTAAACCAGGGCTTGGTATTAGATTGGGCACACGGATACTTGAGAAACTCCCTCACAGGAAATAACACAAAGTCTTAGGAGGATGTAGAAGGTTCTCTTTATTACAGTAAGGATTAGTTAGGCCACTGCTATGGATTAGTTAGACAAGGATTAGTGAAATCACTGCCATGGTTTGGGTTTGTTAGACAGAGTCAGGGACAGCTTGCAACAAACTTTGGTTTGGAAAGGTAACTGTTTTGGTTACTGTTTGGTTACTGTTTTGGTAGCACTATTGTATAAAAAATAAAGAATATTTTTCTAAAACCCACATTAAAAAATGGCACTACCCCAGATTGAGAATAGCATGAAGGGTCACTCGTGTATGAAAAAGCTTAAGGAAAACTGGTGTAAGATGCAGGTGTTTTGTATAGGAACAAACTCTTAAGGAAAATGGGCTCTTGAGTTTTTTCACATGTGGCCTTAACTAGTGTTTTTCTCACATGTCACTGCACCACAGATTTGTATCTTAGAAGGAGAATGTTAAAATGAACTGATGGTTGAAGTTCAAGTGTCGCTTTCCGTAATTGATGCGGCTATATTGTATTTTTTTAAACTGATATCACTGTATCTTTGTGATATCCCATATATCCACAGCATGTGGTGTAGTAGAATCAATATATGCAGATTTTTGTGTTCACATAGAAGATACAGTAATGGTATCTAAATAGAGTCCAATCACAGTTACTAGCCTGCTTTGTAAGAACTGGTTTTAAATCTTGTATTTTGACTAGACTGGAGTTTGAAAATCAGAGGACACGACTGAACATTCAGCTGGAGTATAATCGTGATCATCTACAAAAATTAACAAACTTGGTCAGCAAGTTGAGGGAGACAGTTCATAAAGATGAAGCTGAGATTATCAAGCTACAGAAGGTAACTGTAAAATCAATTTCTCTGTCTCCGTAATTCAATGCATTCTTTCCTCTAGGTTCCAATTTTGGATAAATGTAGTTGATGCTGTGGATTAGTTTTTCAAGAGGTTAATTCAGCGTTTACTTTGTAATTGCTTAAAAAATACAGATGCATATTGCATTTTAACCTTGGAATAAACTGCTGTATTTGGATGCTTATTTATTATTAAAAATAAGCTTACTAAAAATTAAGTTTTGGATTACTGTCTGTACAGTGTTATTTTGTATTTTGTTCAGTTAATGTGTTCAGTTGATATGAAAAGGCAACATACAACTACAGATAAAACCAGCAGCATGTGGCTCAGATTCAGCAGCAGATTTTATGAGTAAGAGCAAATAACTCTGGTGCTTTCCATCTTTAAGCTACTTTATCGCCACTAATATATTTAAAATAATGCTATGAAACCAATTTAGATTTTTAGTTGAAGTAATATGTATGGATTCCTTCTTCACAGTGTTCTTTATCCTGTATTGTGTTGATGGTGCTTGTTAAAGAAACTGTGCTTGTTCACGGAAAAGGGAAGGAGGAAAGATGTGCTTTGAACAAAAAACAAAAAGTGAGATGTATAAAACTGCCACAAAGTGGGGGAAACCCCCCCTCCCCAGTGCCTTTCAGATCTTGTGCTGTAACACATTTGAATGTAACATGTTTGAACTTCAACTCCTTCTTTCTCTATAATAGAGGTTCCAGACCTAGATTCTTGGTGGGAGGTTAAAAACTTAAATATTTCTATGCAGGATGAGGAAAAGCTTCTAAAAAGAGTGAATGGACTTTTGGAGGAGCAGCAACACCTTGAGGATAGATTAAGTGCTCATAAATCTGAGCTTACAAAAAGCCATAATGAAGTTGAAGAGTTCAGAAAGACGATGTTTACTCTTAATAGGTAATTCCTGGTTGTACTCCTGGGAAGATGATTATCGGGATAATATTTAGAAGGGGTTTAGTGATCACCTGTTTAGATTTCTCTTGTTTTGTTTTCTTGTGAAAGATTTATTAGAGACATAGAGATTTGCATCTACAGCGTGCCTTAGTTTAACAGTGTTTCTAATTCTGTGTGTGAAGGAGAGTATTTCAAGAGAGCCATCTCATAAACCATATAGAATTATTTTATTATCTACATGGTCTTGGGTCTCACTGTGATCTCTGACCACAGATCTCTCATCTCTTGTGGTGAGTATGTAGTAGCTTACAGCTAAACTGAGGGCATGTGAAGTTCCCTGGTAGTTTCACAGTTTAGTTTGAGTTGCGCAGTGGGCCAGATTAATGGGAGCATTTTTTATTTTCCAATTTAATTGTTATTTTTCCAGACTTTTCATTGGATTGAAAAGTGTTGGATTCCTTAAACTAATATTAACTTTAGGTCCTGCTGGTTTTTTACTGTTTTGTCCTACTGTTATATTAAATCAACTCCTTTGTGGACAGTTTATACTTCAGTTCTGTTATGCTTGCTTATTATTGATGTGGCTAATGTCCCTTAATCAGGAGTCATCTCTATGTTTAAAAACCCCATCATGTTGGCACAGTACGGCTAGGTAAACTTGCAGAATTTTATATAAGCTTATGAACTGTATGCCTAGTAATTTATGTTGTGTGTAATTTTAACAATATGTTTCTGCTGATGGTGACTTGATGCTATGAGAGGAATTGGTTGCAAAGAATCAAGCTGTTTCAAGGAGAGTAATGATAAAAGATACTTGTTTACATGTTGAAGGATGAAATCTCCATGCATGTTCACTAGAGTTGAACAGAACAGAGGTAGGCTATAATTCGGAAAGATGGGTATTTAAACATGCTTTTAAGTGAACTTGCCAATATACTGAGACTGAGGCTCCCTCTGGAGTAATTCAGGAGAATGGAGGGGATTACGGAAGTACAGTACCGTTTTCCTTTATATTTGATGGGGATTATTGCAGAGGAAAGTGCCCTCTTTGTGCTTGGAATCTGTTTGCCATGCTGTATTTATCTTGCTGTTTTTCTGTGGATGTTGTTAGCAGTGATGTTTCCGCTCTTGAGATGTTTTGTGCCCTTTGTGCATGTAGAGAAGCCACAAAGTTGCAGAGGGAAGCTACAGCTTTAGAAACCTCTCTGGAAGACAAGAGATTAAGGAGACATAATCTGCTGCTTGAATGCAAGGTGCAGGACTTGAAAATCAAGTTACTGTTTGGATCACTGGATGACATCAGTGAAGTAGAGGTACTTTAAGTGTTTACAGAAGATAGATAACATGGAGGAGCACTTAATCATGAATTTAAAGATCCTTTTTCTCTCCTTACTACAGGACTGTTTGTCTTACATAGTAGTATTCAAACAAATACATCTCTTTGTGTGATCAGGTCTCTTTCATTCAAAAGAAGTATTTATTTTTATTTTTGTAGACAGAAATACTGTTTGCAAGTATTTTTGCTTGTGCTTGTAGCATACTCCTGTGAAATACATAAAATCTTGTGATACAAGAAAATTGGTATGAAGATATATAAGAGGATACACAGGGGTCAGTTCAGAAATGTAAATAAATATGGAATGTGCAAGGGTTGAGATCATATTTGGTCCATCATCCATAATATAAATGTCGTATATAAAATCATCCTTTTGTGTTCAGCAGATGTAGATATTCACGGAAATCAGGGATAGGCTAAAATAGAAACATTCCTGCTATCCGATGATTGCTCCTCATTATTTGTCTCCGTCTTCCGTCTTTTTCCAACATATTTTTGTGACGAGAAATAAACTTTCTGCTCTGTTACAAAAGAAATGAGCTGTGGGTTTTGAAGAACTTACTGCAAGTGTGTGAATTTAGGAGTCTTGTTGAACCCATTCCTTAGAAAAGTATTTTTGCTGGAGGATAGGTGTGAACTGGGCAGCAGACAAAATGCAGGCAGTGAGGTGGGGTGGGCAGTCTGTGAAGGGAAAGAACAAGAACTGCTAATGATCAGAGGATGTAGGAACTCAGCTCTCACTGTTTCTGAATAAGGAAGAGAGGAAGTCAGGGAGGTGAGCAGAATGAATAACAATGTGGATTCTTAATTAATCTCACTGAGAAGACCAGCAAGATTTGGTTCTGAGAAAGTATGTTGGTGGGAAAGGGGTCTAATAATGAGAGGTAGCACATGTTTCATTTGAGGGAAAGTGACTTTTTGAAATTCAGGCTACAGGGAGTAGAGGATTCTCTGCTTATGCCAAAACAGAACTGAAGCTCCTTGTTTCTTTTGAGGTTGACTGAGTGGAAGAAATGCCTCATCTTACACAATTTGGCCTCCCCTTGGAAGGGATTGAGGAATCGGGGAGTGTAATTCTTTCCAGTCAGGAGATTTTCAGGCTGTACAGTGTTGTAGATATGTTATAAACAAATGCTGCTGCTTTCTACATAGCTTCAAGCTGAGTTTAGCAGATGTTTTCATCTTCATTTAGCAGGTGTGGGTGTTAATTAGGCTCGTGAGATCTTAACTGTTCACTCCATTTGGGCCAGGGGAAGAGCCATTGATTAACTTTACTTTGTACTATGTTACCACTGTCTCTTAATTTTATAACCTTTTCATGAATTGGTTTTACAGTTTCAAAGTGAACTTGTATTTCTGAACTGGAATGTCCTTCATCTTATAGCTAGGAACTGAAATTGAAGGCACCCAGACTCTATCAGGAATCTATGAAAGGGAAGAAGGAATTCAGATAGACTACAGCACCCTAGAAGTCGACCTAAAGGTAGTCTTTTTTGTCTGAAATTGTTAGAGATGGAGTGTTTGATTTTTATTTTTGTGAAAAATATTTTATTTGTTGTTTATTTATTCTTCACTTGGTCTTTAAGTGACACTTGGTAAAAACACTGCTAAGCTGAAGTGCATGTGTATATGTGCTCTGGTTTTGCACTCGTGACATAACATTGATGTGTGGGATTACTAGGTAGGTCAGTTTCCCATATAACTGGCTTCAACTTACAGCTTACTTGAACCACAAAAATGGAATTGAGAGACTTAATACAACCTTGGTTGTTTTTTTTTTCCTTGCTCTTTTACTGTCTGCCTTGAAGTTCCATCTTTGTATGTTAAGGCTTGAGACTCCAGAACCCAAGGGTGGCTGTGGGGGGTTGCTTACCTTCTGTTTGTGGTATTTGCAGAGACTGAGGCTTCCCATCCTTCCCTGTCTAACAGCCCATTAGGTCACATTTTCTCAGCAGGTTTTGTAATTTTTTTTCCTATTTTATCTTGAGAAAGATAGTTAAATGTCAGAGGCTAAGCACAGAGCAAAGGATAAATCTGTCATCACTAGAACTTACCTCAAAGAATTCACTGAGAACCTCTTTTAAAATCAGAGTGAGAAGCACTAATCCTGCTCCTGTGTTGTATTTTAAAAAGGGAGTTGAGGGAAAGAAATTGGCTCCTTCTTTTTAAACCTCTTGGGGAAGAATAGTGAGGGCTTGGTAGATTCATTGCGAGAACTAAGACCTGAGTGGCATTTTCAGTTGTGTTTCCAGTTAAAGCAGTTAATGAGTGGGGTAATTGTTTCAGGAACCAGGAGTACTTGCTGTATGTATTGAAATGTCTTGGCCTAAAAGCAAATTAGACTCTTTTATTTTTTTTCTTTAGGAACTAGAATCTGATAAAGATATAGAGGATCATGTGAAGCAAATGCAGCAGGAAATCAAATCTAAAGAGGTCACATTAATGAAGACAGCTGCTCCAAACCTGAGAGCAGGAGAGAAATTACAGATAGCTCGGGACAAGTTCCAAGAATCAATAGATGGTAACTCTGAGTCTTTCATGTCAGTCACTTTTGTGATTTCACCCTAATTGAAATTCCTTTTCTTGGGGTTGGTCCTGCTGGCTTTCCCCCTTTCAGATATTAAGGTATTTTTTTGTGCTCAAGTGTTTATCCTCAGTTATTTTTTTAAATTATATGTAAGCAGTTCATTAACATACACTTGAGTGTGCAGTAGTTTGTTGAAATACTGTTTGGATGATTGGGAAGATATTTGTTCCCCACATGACATCATGAAGTATTTTTACTTGCTTTCTGAGAATTACTTACTTTAGTGTTAAAATTGCTAAAATTTTTCTTACATAACTGAAGGAACTGTGTTTGTTGTCCAAAACTCAGACATGAGCATTTCTGCAGAACGATGAGTATTGTCAGAAAGTTTTGTAGACACTAACAATGTAAGAAACCTAAGGGGTTCTGGAGCTGTACCAGGTCAGAGCTGGGGCTGCTTAGGGCTGCCTGGCTCCCAGAAGGAATTAGGAGAATTTTATTCCTTGCTCCAGACAAATGTAGCACAGAGCACATTGGATACATCACAACTTTGCTGGTTTGTGGGTCCTCCATTTGAAATCTGGAAGGAAACCCATACTAGATTGGTATGTTCCTTTTTCTGCAAGAAGTATTTTTCTTGATGCTGCTCATGGTACTCAGTATATATTTGTTCTGTCTATTTGCTCAAAGACTTCTTAAGGAGTAAATCCTGTGATTTTGGGGTTTTTTTCCACAGCTTTTGAGACCAGCAGAAAGGAGGCCAGAATATGCAAGCAGGAGTTTGAAGAGGTGAAAAAAAGGAGATATGAGCTGTTTAGCCGGTGTTTTGAGCATGCCTCCATAGCAATTGACAGGATCTACAAGAAGCTTTGCAGAAACAGTAGTGCTCAGGTGTGTCGTGTTCAGGGGCTTTGCCTTAAAGGCAAAGGATGCTTTGTTACCTATAAATAAAGAATATATATAATATAGACGTTACCTATCTATAAAGAATAAAGTGGAACTTGTGGTTTCCAAAGACACTCTCAGTCCTAAAGACAAAAATTACAGAAATAGACTACAGAAATTTAGGGTCAGGGAAGGAATAGGTAATAAGCCAAAGTATGCTTGACATTAGACAGAGAGAGGTAATCTGCGAACAAAATTGGGAACTGCTCAGCTTGGCTTAGTCTTACTCTTTGTTTTTAGCAGACTTGCAAATTATCAGAACGAAAGTGTGAAATGTAATTGAGTACTTCATTTAAAAATAACATTGGTTTACACATCAGGTGATACAAATAATAATCATTAGTACAGACAACTAAAAATCATAAGTCAGTTCTAGTGTTTTGTACAAGGTCTTGAAGCACCTTCTACCCCACTTAAATATTTAGAAAATATTTAGAAATAGAGGCATAATACGTTTGCAACTTTTAAGAAACATGTAGAAAAATTGTCCCACAATTATCATTGTTACTGTATTAATACCAAAAGTCAAGAGGGAACTCCCAAACGCTTTGGTTACATCAAATTCCATAGACTGTAGAATGTGTAAAGGATTGAATTCTTGTCTGTCTCAAGATTTTGTGTTTTCCCTCAGCATGTTGTGTGTTGGTTTGGTTTTCTTCCATTATGTCTGTGATCTGAGAGGAGACATTTGAAATGAGGGTTAAGTAAGGAAATTTCTCATTTATCAGTCTCCACTTGTGCAGAGTGGAAGAGTATATGATTTTATGATCTCTTCCATTAATGAGAAAAATAAACCATGTAGCAAAGATTTTACCCGTTGTACTTTTAGTGGTTTGGAAAAATGGCAGTTCCTTTAAAAAAATGTTTTTAAACTTTGGCCCTGGGAACCGGGATACAAAGTACAGAAGACTTTAGACAAGCAGTCTTTGTCCAGCTCAAAGCTAGGTTCTGTAAAGCTAACCTTTCACCAGAAAAAGGAAATTTTACAAATATATTGTCTTCCAGCCAAAAAAAGAAGAAATCTGTGTTTGAAGTCTAACATCTTAATAATTAAAAAAATCAAAGCAGCTACCTGAAAGGTGATAAAGTCAAGTTTGTTCAGTCGTTGAAAGTTTGTAAATAATAAATATGTGTTGCCATTTCTGTGCTGGTTTTGTTACTGAGCCTCTTGGTTCCTGGTTTGTTAACAAAACCATATTCTCTGGGAATTGGATATTGCTGCTCTCAGAATGGATGAACAGGTTCCCTAAAAGTGAAGCAAACTCACTGGTTTCCTCACTAGCTCAGGCAGTATGTAAACCTAAAAAATACCCATCTAAATAATTTTATAAATGTCACTATTAACAATTAAATGTATTTGTTTCCAGGCATTCCTTAGTCCTGAAAATCCTGAAGAGCCCTATCTGGAAGGCATTGGCTTTAACTGCGTGGCTCCGGGCAAGCGCTTTATGCCAATGGACAGTTTGTCAGGAGGGGAAAAAACAGTGGCAGCCCTGGCTCTTGTGTTTGCCATACACAGGTAAAAGAACTGTTCTGGGATTATCCAGGGGAAAAAAAGGAAGTAGGATGCTATTCTCCAGATATCTGGCCAAGTTGGTGACAGAAAGAGAAATGTGTGTTACACTTGCACACATGTTAAAAAATTCTGCTAATGGAGTATTCGAGCATTGCTGAAGTCCTTATTCTCATCCATCATGACTTTATGTATTCAATGTAGAATTTTATGTTAATTAAAATATTAAGTGTTAAATAAGTTATTGTCTGTTATTTAATATTAAATGTTAGATGATACCTAATTATTTAATTACAGTAAATATAAGAATAATGTTGCAAAATATTATCAACATTTTTTATGGATTAAACAAGTAATTAGAATGTTTATTTACATTTTGGTATCTCAGTGCAAAATACTGTCTTGTCTTCTGCAGCTTTCGTCCAGCTCCTTTTTTTATTTTGGATGAGATAGATGCTGCACTGGACAACACAAACATTGATAAAGTAAGTTGCTCTTTTACCAACAATATCTGGTAGCTTTTGTAGAAGGGTGGCTACTTCCATTGCAGGATGTTGGGATACAGAGATTGATTAGCCTGACTGAACTTGTTTGAAGTTAGATTGGGTTTAGGGCTGAAATAATGGGTCTGTGAGATGAGAGACATAAAACAGTTTAAATTCCATAATCCAAGTGTGTTTGATTGGTCTCTAAACTGTGAAGGTAAGAGGAGGTGGTGAGGAGTGTGAAGGTGTGCAGGCATGTTGTGTAACCCCATGCGGCACAGTCTGACCTGGAGAGCACCTGGGAATTGTGCTGCTTGGAATTTGTAAGGCCTTGGAGTTCCCTTGGCTCTGAGAAGTAGCAAGGAGTGTGTCTGCATGTGGAAACCAAGTCATTCTGTCACTGGAGTGTTTAATATAATTGGCCTAGTAACTATTTTTGCGTTAGCACCAATTAAGTTGTCACTCCTGTCATTTTAGTCACATGACTTTTCTTGATTAAAACACCTTCCTGCCCTCTCAATTTCTTTTTCCCTTTTTGCTGATAACTGTTCGGTGTAACACAAACTGAGGCTAGAGCACAAACAGCAGAGAATTGCAGCTGTGAATTGCAGCCCCTGGGAGGGGGAGGCTCAGAACAGGGAGATTGTTTGTAGGGAGGAATCCTAAAGCTCTCCACATATGCCTGGATTTTCTTCTGTGGAAGCATTTTTTTTCAGAGCAGTATTTCTGTTGGCATTACTGCTAATGTCAGTCTTGATAGAGCCTAATGAACAAAAGCAGCTGTTTAAACACCAAACATTTTGGTTTTTTCCCTGATGGCATTAACTGTTATGTGCTAAGTACGCCAGAGATGGCTTGGAGGGTACCTCTGGAATAGACAGCTGGGAAGCTCTATCACTTGAGCCTGCCAGACAGAATTCAATTCTCTCTTGGAGATTACTGACTCTCTCTGAGAGGTTACTGAACCGGAATTCCTTAAATATTCCTTGGGGTGCAAGTCCACAAAGTTACCCAGGCCCTGAGGTTGTTTTAACTTGATACAGCGTGTTTCAGCAACATCACATGGGATGTAGTGGGGCTATAATGAAATGCCCTAAGGAAGCTTTAGGGTTTGGCTCTCAGTGGCGTGATTAAAAACAAGATTACACATCACACAGCACCTCTGTGATCTGAGCTTCTATCAGATACTGCTCTACTTTCGAGTCTCATTCGAGACCACTCTAAGATGATGTATTCTGGTTAAATACGAGTATTGTGTTTTCTGTGTGTAGTTCTTTCTGGGCTCAGATGTCTCAAGGCTGATGACTTGGAGCAGTGCAGGCTGACTCCAGGCTTTCCTTTGCTAGTACACCATTTCCTGCTGAATTTCACATTTCTGCTTTTCATGGAAGCTGTGGTGTGTCAGGTGATGAGCACTGCCCATCTCTACAGCTGTCTGGGGTGACTGTCTGGTGTGTTTCCTGGCTCTGTCTGGAGCTAGGCAAAGACCTTACCTGGTTGTTACCTGGATGACTTCATTAATCTAAGTTCCTGTTGCAGTTAGACATGCCCCAGTCCCATACACATTGCACAAAGGTGAGGATTTCTGGGATGTTGTCAGCTTTCCACATAGGCTACCTATGATGCATTATGCTTCTCTGAGGAGGCTCATTCTGCCTGGCAGAAGAGAGGTCTTGTTTACACCTAAGGATGTGCTGAATACCATTCTTGTCAAAACACTGGAAACAAAGAGGTGATTTTGCCTCTGTGCACCTGTATTTCTCGATTCATAGTTAAAATTAAATACTGCAAGTGAGGAAAACTGATCTGTGAAAGATTGTTGTTGGTACTCACTGGTATCCATTTTTTATCCTAAGAAATTAATCCGTTTCCTTCCATTCTTTCAGATTGATGATGTATTAAAGCAGATCTTTAATAATTGGAACTATGCTCTGAAATTATCGTAAAGTCTGTAACTTACTAAAGACAGTTCTTCCTGTAACTTACTAACAACAGTTCTTTCATTAAAAAATAATTTCCTTGTCATGTAGCTAGAACTGTGGAGGCAGAGGGCTCATTAAAAATGTACTGGTTTTCCTTTATGCAGCATTTAATTTATATTGGGGGACATTGCAATACTCACCAGTTCATAACTTAAACTTACTACCTTTATGTTGCATTATCATTGAGAAACTTGCTGCTGTCTGCAGTGAACTAATTTAAGATTATTATACTGCCAGTAGCAAACTTTTCACTTTTTTTTTTTTGTAACTTACTTAGGAATTTCCTCCTTCCTTTCTAGTTATGTTAAGTAAAATTGTTATTCATTGGCACTGGTGTCTTTTTATTGCTTTATTCATTGGAATGAACCATTATTTTCTTAAATGTTTTCAAAAAGCAGCACATCTGATGGGTTGTCTTAAAACCATGCGAAATATCTGGCTTTTAAAACTGGTTTATTTCTCATTTTATCAATCTTATTTCATGATGGAATTCTGCAGCTAGCACAGTTCAGTTCTTCCCTCACCATTCCATAACCACAGCATTGTTTCAGGTTACCAGAACTAACTGAAATACTTGGTTTTTTCCAAAGGTCTCAAGTTTCATTAGAGAACAGGCGCATGAACAGTTCCAAATGATAGTTATTTCCCTGAAGGAAGAGTTTTATTGCAAGGCAGATGCATTGATTGGAGTGTGTCCTGAGGTAATAGTTAATTATGGTTAAATAATGCACATGGTGTTGTTGAGGTGCTGGGTCACACCTGAATTGTTGCTCCAGTGAATCATGCACACAGTTAGTGGCTGGGTGTGTTCTGCTGTATAAGTACTGGCTCCAGTCCTTTGGGGAACTCAAGCTCATGATTGTATCTCATAGTTATGAAATGCTTATTTCAAGTACCAGAAGTGTGTTACATGGTGTGATCCTCCCTCTTCTCAGCACGATGATATTATGTTCAGCCAAGTCCTGACCCTGGATCTTACCGAGTACCCAGAGGGGGAAGAGCAGGACACAGCAGAGAAGCCGAGCCGTGGTTCTGTCTTCGAATAGCATGTGGATGGTGTCAGGGCCAGGTGACAACGGGAACTGGGTTCACAGCTGACTGTTACAAACCTGAGTTTGAATGTGGGTCTTAAAGGTTGACAGGGAAATGTTCACTTTTCAAATGAAGCAGTTTTGCAAAATATTAAGGGAATCAACTGTTACTCCTTGATGCAGTTTTGTTAAGGAGTGAGAAGCTGAGGCTGTTTCTGAGGTGTGCACACTGGTACCCAAAGCTTTCTTTCCAAGTGTTTTGGCTGTAAGAAGGGCTGCAGGTTCATTTCTGTTAGCATCCCAAAGAACAAGCCTCTTGCTTTTTTAGGAAAAGTCCATAGTGCCAGTACACTGAACATGTAGTGTTCAGGTGCTCGCTGCTCCAGTCGGGACCTTTTGCGTTGTAGCTGCATTTGCCTTCAGATAGGATTTTTTTCCTCTTTTCTAAAACAGTAAGGTATTGGAATGTGCTTGTTCTGTGACAACCAGAAAGACTTCAGTCTTCCACTGCAACCTTACGCAAGTATTAGTTAACGGTACAAAAACTTGTGATGCAGCTCTAGAGCTGTGATGTAACCTTGAAAAATTTCACCTCAGACGTATTTCACCTCGCACAGGAGTGGAAAGAATGAGTCAGATGCTGTAGAACCACCAGCCTTATAAAATGCATTGGTTTGTTATTATGCAGCTGTCCCAGTATACTCAAGTTATTTTGTGGGCCCTTTTTCATCTAAGCAGCAAAGTTAATGAAGTTGGGTACAGAAAACTGAAAGCTGCAATCACTTTATCTGGCTTATGTTCCACCTCTGCGTGTGCTGAAGAGTTCCCCTTGGTTTGTAGTTGTTCATAATAATTATATCTTGTGTTCACAGAGCAGGTTCCTTTTGTCCCATGGGTTGCCTACACATACCTGCCTTGTCTAGTGCTGTGAGCCCTAGGCTTGTGCTGGGCCTGTGGGGATCCTGCTTCAGGGAAGAAGAATGTCTGAGCAGGAGTGTAAGGGGTTTCATGGGAATACAGATGTTCAATGAATACTTGTGTTACTGCTGCACTTCACTGAATAAAATAATTTACTCTGAGGCATGAGTCAGCAGCAGTGCCGTAATTCAGAATCTGGTAACAGATGTGTGTGTTATGAGATAAAATAACCCGTCACCCTTCTGCTTTTGAGAATACAATAGATGGGTCTCGAGACGGGAGGCTGCTGCACAAGCTGCAGTTCAGCAGTACCTACAAGGGAAGAATCACCAGTGCTGGGTGTAAGCTGATCCTTAGCAAAGGGAGTGATGGGATTTCCTACTGTGGATCCAAGTTCAAAGACATGATAAGGAGTTGCATGACTTTAGAGTTTATATAGTGGTAGTAATCAGGGTCATAAATACCTCAGTGCAAGTGATGGATTTTGCTGCAGCTTGAAGCAACAGGTGAAGTGTTCTGAGCTGATCATCAGGATCCACAAGAGCCTGACTAGTCACTTTCCAAAGCAGCTAAGTCATGCTGTCTGCAGAAGCATATGTTAGAGGGTAGTCTCACAGATAATAGTCTCTGTGATGCTGAAAGATGTCGCGGAAGGGATGACTCGGACCACTCGGTATGAGTTACCAGCAAGCTCCGTCTATTGATCACCTGGCAATATCTTTTATAGCGTGCTTAACAAGCTCATGCATATTCTGTAATCTAGGCATAGGATTGGTTTCTGCCTTAACTGTCAGCCCCACCTGTTGTTTCTCATTTCTCGTGCCAACTTTCTCCTCTCACTCCCGACTTCTGCATTCTTTAGCAGTAGCAAGCATCCCGTTATCGTACAACTCCCACCTCAAGGACAGTGTGTCCTTGTCGGTTTGCACGTACGCCTTGCTTGCTTCAGACCCTCCTGTACCAGCTGTGCTATGTCTGCATGGCCCTTCTCGGCCAGCCAGACTCCAACAGAAAGACAATTTTCAGAAGTGATCTTGGTGTAAACAGACTCTCTCAAAGGAACAGGATGGCTGTGGGCTGCCTGAAGTCCTGCAGGAGCACAGCAGCATCCTAACAGTGCACCTCACTAAAGTTTTTTGTCCCAGGGAACTGCAGGAGGTGGTTGTGTGACTAGGGAGTAAAGACCTGCCAAACCACAGTTCAGAGAGAAAAGTCACCTGCCAGACCTACCCCTTTCCCTCCCTGTAAAACCCCAATACAGTGTGATGTGCTTTCAGAAAGCATAACAGAAATCCTTAGGAAACAGCCACAGGGAAACCTGACAGGAGCAATCTTTCATCCCTGCCAGGTACACCTGTGCTGGCATCAACACAAAAGAACAGCCCTGGACATGCTCTCTTGCAGACACTGAGGTGAGAGCCAGCTGACTGGAAAACTACATGATTAGAAGTGCTGGTAGCTGCAGTGGGAATTCTGTCTTGCTGCCAAGATGATACAGGTGCAGGAACTACTACGTACTGCTGGGCCTCACCTTCACCCTTGGAGTAGTTCTACCAAAGGCAAACTTAAAACTAGGAATTGCTGGATCCTTTTGATACGGACTGGGTTTCATTCCACTGCAGGACTCCATTACCTGCAGTACAAGCACAGTCTGTGATGTAACAGTATTTAAAACATTTCCACAGGACCCCACTGCAGAGAGGTCAGGGAGTGCCTGCCTTGCAGTCTGTCCCTGCACTGTTCCTGCCTTTCCTCCCCAGCTGATCTTGTGCCTTAGCAGACAAAGGAAAACAAATCCTCATGCCAAAAGTGGAAAGCAGGTGGGTCATCATGCTGTGGGTTCCATAAATGTGAAACATCACTGTTCCTCAGGACTTGGGGATCAGACTGAAGTCTGCAAGACCCCTGAAGAATCCAGCAACCAATACAGTTCAGCTGATGGGAGAACTGAAGCCCCTTTGTTTCAAAGGCAGGTGTGCCAAGAAGCACTTTTGACAGATTCAAATCTCATGTGGCTTCACCTGGGGAACAGTTTGGTCCAAGGTGCTTCACATAGAGGCAAAGAGAAGTTGCATCTGCTTCTGTGTATGACCCTGCAGGTCCTGCCTGAGTGGTCTGGCAGTGCCAGGAGAGTGACTCATTTGACTCTCAAGCTTTACACACATGACACATTTACAGCTTCAGAAAAGAAAAAGCTAGTATGTACAATTTTATTCCACTTAAAACCATGGAAGCACCAGCTCAAAACTTTCCATGCAGCAGATGTAAAACACCGACTGTTAAAAAGCTTCTGGGGTGAGTCTAGGGTGTTTGGGATTTGTTCATTCAAGCGTGGGTATATCACTATCTGACTGCTTGATCCTCTTAGGAGTATCAGTGCCGCTTTCTCCTAACTTCCTTTTAGCACAGTCCACACACGACGTTCCTGGGGTGGGAGAGGGGAAAGAAAATTAATATTGCTACGTCCATGTGCCTAGTGTACTTTTTATTACAAGCACCAGCTATTGAGATGAACACAATCCTGGTCCCCTGAGGTTCTGATATTTGGATTCTGAAGAGGTTCTTGTGTTTGGATTCTGAATTGCATGTAACATTAACCCTGCTAAAAGTCTGGACTCAAGCTCTCCCCTAAAACTGATCTCTAGTACTGACACAAACAAGAGGGACTCAGCTCAGGATCCAGATGCCTTTTGCCAAAGATAATTTAACACCTGTGGAGCTCACATATGAGCCTGGATCCCTTATTCAGAGGCCCCAGCTTGAGCTGGAGGGTTCAAATAGATTACTCCAGTGGTCCCAACCTGAACCATTCCTGAAGTCTGCAACAAAAATCCTTGGTGTAAGCTGCTGTTGGAAGTACATAAACAGCATAACTGGAAAGTAGCATAAATGGAATATAAATTCCTTCAAAACCATAACATACACTTAAATCTCCAGAGAGATTTTGTGGGGTATTACAATAATCCTCTTGGGTTTTTTTACTTGGTCTGTTTTCCAAAGTACAGGTAAACAGGTGCTAAAACTACCTAAGCATGGTGCTAAGAAGTTAGTAAAGGAGAGACTGTTAAGAGGGATGTTAAGAGGGGCTGGAATAAATTGTGTTCAAGTTTTTGGTTTCTCTTCTGCCTATTTGTAATTTATTGAAAATGGGATTTATGAACTCAGTTGAGACACAGGTAAGTTTAAAATCCCATTGAAATTACAAAACAAATCTCTGACTTTGCACCTGCACACAAGTGTCTTGGAGTGTGTGTGCTTTATGATTGGGAAAGAGCAGGGGTTTCACCTCCCACCATGCCAAAGGCCCTTACATGCAGGTACCAAATGATACTTCTATACAATTTTGATGTTGGCTGCAGCAGCCCAGATCTCTCAGGAATGGAATCTTTTTAAGTTCTTTCAGAGGGAAGTTCTGCTATATTTTTTCCATCAATTGGAATGTTTTGTTGCTTGGCTTATTCACAGAAATACTACAAAGCCACCTGAACAGCTCAGCTGAAAAATCACCTTCAGTACCACACACTTGAGATTCATTTTTCCTGACCTCCTTAAGGAAGGCTTTTGGAACGGAAACCTGTGTTTGGAAATCTAAGCCAAAAATCTCATTGATGTTAGTATTACCTCAGAGTACTCTGGTGAACATTAGTAACTTTTTATATACGTTTTCTGGAGCTTTTATGTGCTATCATTTGTCATTTGATAGACCTGAAAACGCCATCAGTTACCTGCCGATATGCAGAAAGAAAACCAGAGAGCAAAAAGGGAGCATTCAGCAAACTTTCAGAGCTAAATCAAAGCTCTGCACAGTAATTATTTAATTACTTTGGAAATAAGAGGGGTATTTTCCTTGTGTTGATAGGATTATGGAACTTCCTGTGAAAAATGTTACTTACCCAACAGTGTTGTGCTGTCCACTCGATCAGCATCTAGAGAAGTGTTAAGAGACATCAACACACATGAGCACCCAGGAGGTTTTTATACTTTTATGCACCATCCCAAAACAGCAAGGTTGTATTCAGAATCCCAGAATGGTTTGGGTTGGAAGGGATGTTAAAGCCTTTCCAGTCCCACCCCCTGCCATGGTCAGGGACACCTTCCACTATCCCAGGTTGCTCCAAGCCCCATCCTGCCTGGCCTTGGACACTTCTAGGGATGGGGCAGCCACAGCTTCTCTGGGCAACCTGTGCCAGGGCCTCGCCACCCTGATCATTAAAGAAAGTCCTCTTTATGTCCAATCTAAATCTATGCCCTTTCAGTTTGAAGCCATTCCCCCTTGTCCAAAATTCCCTCTCCAGCTCTCTGGGAGCCCCTTTAGGCACTGGAAGGCTGCTCTCCCTAGAGCGTTCTCCAGGCTGAACACGCCCAGCTATCACAGCCTGTCTCCAAAGCAGAGGTACTCCAGCCCCTGATTGTCTTTATTGCCCACCTCTGGACCCACTTCCAGCAGCTCCACGTCCTTCTGATGTTGGGGACCCCCGTGCTGGAGGCAGCTCTGCAGGGGTGGGTCTCACCTGAGCAGGGCAGAGGGACAGAACCCCTACTCCCCTGCTGCCAGCGCCAGGGGCTCAGCCCAGCACCAGGGGGTTTCTGGGATGGCGCCTGTCCAGCTCTCACCCACCAGCAGCCCCAAGTCCTCCCCAGGGCTGCTCCAGCCTGGACTTTTGCCTGGGATTGCCCTGACCCAGCTGGTCAGGACCTTGGCCATGCTGAACTTGGTGATTGCACCTATCCAGGTGCCTTTGGATGTGACCCTTCCCTACAACCACAGCCCTCAGCTTGCTGTCATCTGCTGAGGACACACTTGAGCTCACTGTTCACATCCCCATCAAAGCCATTACATGGTCCTGGTCCTAACACAGACTCCTGGAGGACACAACTTGTCATCAGTTTCCATACTGTTCCATACAACCACTGACCACAACCCTGAGTGTGACCATCCAGCCCATTTTTTACTCACATCCCCCAAGTCTTCCTTTTTCCCCTTTTTAAAAATGGGAATTATGTTTCCTCTTTTCCAGTCAGTGGGAACTTCCCCGGTTGACACAATTTTTCAAATAATATGGCTTAGCAACTTCATCATGGTTTAGCAGATTCAGAATTCTACCAGGACATGACTGGAGCAGCCCAGGCTACTTCCAACCCTGACCTCAGGTCCAGCTGAGCCTGTCCTCTGCTTGGGCTCTCCATCACCTCTCCTAGGAAGTGGTCCTCAAGGCACTCCAGGATTCCTGAACTGCTTGCGGTTTGCTGTGTTCCTTTTCCAGTGAGTGTCCAGGGGCCTGGAGCCCCCCGTCTGCATCAGGGCCCGCATTTCTCATTTCTTTCATATAACCCCTTTAACAAACTCGTCGTGCTACATTTTAGAAGAGAGTTTGTAAACAGCCACAAAAAACCAAACCCTCTCAGTTTGTGATGCACAGAGCAGTTCTGCACACCTGAAAATGGTTTTGTTTGGGATCTTGACTTGTAAATGAGATCACGAGATTTTCAAGTCTGAGTAAGGTCCCTCTCCTTGCAAGTCTGATGCAAACAAACTTCCTGCAAACAAACTGTAGACAAACTTCCTGAAATCTCAGTGGCGTGATAAATATTTTTTTCTAGCCTTCATGGAAAGAGAAACATAATGCAGTCTAATTGGAATATTCATCAGGTCAGTAAAAGCAGGATAATAATTCGGGCATGCACTTTTCAGGGAAAAGATTCCTGCTATGAACCACCTGGGAATAATTTTAGACAAATCAGTTTCACTGAAATGATAAATAAAAGAGCTGTCCAACAGCAATTCTTCCTAAGGTCATTTAGTTATTGTTCTCTGGATAAACCAAAACAGAACTGTCCTTGTTTGGAAAACATTAAAGAAATCTCTTTCCTTAGACCTACAGTTGTTTCTCTTCGTTCTCTTCACAACCCTAACTATACTAAGCCAAATGCTTACTGGATGCACTGATTTAATTTCCCATTCTATGCTCAGTCAGATATTGTGGCTCAACCAGCTTATCCCACCAGTTAATCCCTTCAATTCTCTTAGTCTCTTTTCCTGACAACTCAGATTTCTGATAATGTAATACTCAATAAGCTGAAGTAGTTCACATCATAAATACATGTTAAGTAAATATCTTTACTAAATACTAACAAAGAGGCAAATTCAGAATTCTAGATTAAATTTGCAAGAATCCACAGACCTCCAAAATTCACAGATGTCAAAAAAACCCCATCTAGTTACAGTCTGGCCACATGTTCCTGACAAGCAACAAAGCTGCACACAAGGTCAGTGCCTCGGATCAGCTGCAGTGTTCAGGCACGGCAAACTGCCCAGTACATCCTCCAGACTGTGCTGTTGAAGAGGCCACATTACCTGGACTTCTCTGTTTGCAGATTTGAGCAGTCAGATCCTGGACATACTCAGGGAATTGTTGGAAGCAGTCCCCATAGGACACCACTTTTATTCCATGCAGCAGCATATCTGCCTGGAGCTTAAAAAAGTGGTCTTCATTTTCTTTAAGCACCAACATGTAATGTTCTAGATCCACTTTGTTCTTTACAGTGTAAAGAAAAAGAGCTTGGAATATCTGGTCCCGCAGAGTCTCTCCACAACCCAAAAACAAGAAAGACTTGGTTCGGTACAAGTTCTGAAGAACTTCCTGTGAAGGAAGAGAAACACAGAAAAGCCACATTTACTTCAGCAGACAAAAGCCAAGGTCAGAACTTTTAAAACACATCAGCCAGAGAAGGACCAGCAGAAGAGAACCTCACTAGTGAGCTAACAAAAGCAAATGTTTTAGGACCAGGCCAAACTGACATTTCATAACCATTGTTCCTACACAAAAAAAGAAAAAAAAAAGGAAAGAAAAAAAAGGAAAAATTATCATACAAATATGGGAGTTGGAACAAGATGATCTTTAAGTTCCCTTCCAACCCAAGCCATTCCATGGAATTTAAATAGACAAGTAAGTCTCACCAGTAAGGGAGTTTAAATCAAAAGAAATAGGGTGACAAAACATTGGGTTCCTGTTAGGTCAATCTCTAAATAAGGAAAATGAATATTCTTGACCAAATGTGTGACTTCCTATGACAGTTAAGATGATATTAATCCAGGATCCAGAGCTGGTAACAGTTTAAAACCCTAAGAAACCTAGCAATCATATGATGATGAATCCTTGTCCTGGTGTCCAGTATTTTGAGGCTCCTGCTCGTTCCAAAGCTAAATACAAACTGTGACATCCAGCTGGGGGGTTTGGTTGTGATTTACACAGCCACAGTATCCAGGGGCACAGACTGCCCTTGCAACAGAGCCACCTTTCTGAATAATTCTGAATAATTCCTCTCGGTCCCAAGTATTTAATTTATATGGTCCCACAGAGCCTTAGGTATCTTGTCTGCAGTGATTACAAGAAAACTGTTTGACAAAACATAGTCAAAATTGTAAAGATCACACAAACCATGACTTCAGGATCTTGAGTAACATCTTTATATCCTGAAGGATCAAGCACCATTCCACAGGGATCGGTATATAAGCCGTGAATATGAAGAACTCCGTATTTTACATGGCCCCTTGCCCACTGAAGAACCTAAAGCACATCATGCAAGATATATCCTTTTGTTATAATATGCCACACTCACCATGAATCACCACTTAAAGCAGAAACAACTCCTTTTGCACTTTCCTACAGCAAGAGATTGTAATTACTAATTACACAGCTCACTTTAAATTATAACAAAGAGGTGATGGCTGATACTGCAGCTGTCTCTGGCTTTTTGGGTTAAACAGCAAGTCAACCATGAAGCAAGTTCCAGTAGCACTGACAGAAAAGGTATGAACAGCAAATTAACCACCAGCCAGGTTAAATTCTATTTGGGATTTTAACAATGACTTTACATAAGTTATATAATTTGTGGGGCTTTTCCAGTAAATGGCAGGGAACTGGTTAACAAACATGTCACTGAAATTCTCCTAGGTAACTGTAACCAGATTATTCAGAATAAAGAGATATGTAAAAGAAATGTCTGGGCATGTGCTGTAGCTTATAGCCATGCTTTACCAATTAACAACTATTGGTCTTGACCCTTTAAAGAGGAAAACATCTTTCAGTGCAGCTTATGTGCTAACTTGTCATATATTAAGTTAATAATTTGACTGCTCTAATCATACCTTATCCTTATCTTTAAGGTCTAAAGATTCCATAGGTTTACCCTGTTGCTGACCAAATATTTCAAGCAGATTATCGTAGTTTGTAGTCAGAACCATTGTGCCTCTCTCCATGAGCCTCAAGATGGATTGCAGAACCACAGGGTTCTGAATGTGTTGTTCTAAATTATCAAACACCTCCATTAAACAATCCTGGAAGAAGTTGGGCTTCGTGTCCCCAGTACGCTGAGGAAAGAAGAGAGGAACACTCCATCAGGCCCATGTGCTCCATTCCAACTGCCTCCCACAGAACCCACACCATCTGGCTACTGAATGCCAAAACATTTCTGTAAAAGAGGGCTTGAACAGTACACAAACCAAAACCACCCAAAACAAATCTCAATTTGTTACAGTGCTCTTGCCTCTACTTAATGTAGCTCCAAACAATTGTCTTGGTTTCTCAAGAGAGCTTGTAATACAGTTACAATAAAGCAACACTAAAATTAGCTTACCCTGGATTCACACATATCACTAATTTATCAGTATTCAGCTATTCAATATATCCTGGATATACTATTAAAAGGGGGGGGTTGAGGGGGGAAGTGTGTGCATTCTGTTTTCTCATTCCTGGTTGAAAAAACTTTATTAGTGATTAAATCTACTACAAACACATGCAGACAGACTTATTGTCACACTGGGCCTAGAGAGAGGCTCACCCCAGCCTACACTTAGCACTCTATCTGTCACTCACATTATTTCAGCTAGAAGGAAGACTTGGCAAGGGTCCTAACACAGTTTGAAAGCCTATGGAAACTCAGATGGCTGACAGGGCATGCATGGGCTGTCCTCAGGGAAGCACAAGCTGCACCGATGGTCCACAGTGTGTGGCCCAAGGGCATCAGTAGGCTCAAGGCCTACCTGTGCTTTCAGGGTCTCTCCAGTTATAGCCACAGATCTAGAAATTCCTCTTCCACTTCCCAGAAACGTTACAGCAAATATTTAATAGTCAGGTGCATTAATTCTGATGAATGCTAACTTATATTAAAACTCAAGGACTTTTTAACCTCTCCAAATGTACCATGTGCTGTACGATTATCCACAAAATTTCCATTTTTACCAGAAAAATTTCAACTTTTGGAAGTAGTGTTTCCTTATAATAGAACAAAAGTACATGGCAGTTTTAGAAATTAACATAGGTTATAAATATACTCACTGGTGACATCTTCCTGATGAGATCATGTGCAACCACAAGCAGGTCTCCCTCTTTGATTACTTTCTTACGGAATTCAGCGACATCCCCTGGGTGCAGCACCTCCAGCTGCTCAGCTGCTCCAAGGACAGCCTCAATGCAGCTTCTCCAGGAGCAGAGTGCCGGGATTCCCGGGGCTACTGCAGCACTCACCCCCGTCCCAATTACCAGGAGAAGGTCCTGAGGCTGCTTTCTTACAAGACTTTTTAAGAATTTTCTTGAACACAGAAAACAAAAGTGCTCATTGTTCGCGGCACATTTCCTGGCTTGCCTGAAGAGCTCAGGGACTGACTCCAGAATTTCACCCGAGCCACTTAAGCTTCTGCAAAACACCAACAATGCAGCAGGAACAAGAGTTCTCCATTCCTACACAACAGGATGAGATGGGCAGCCACAGAAGCCCACGGCCTTCCCCAAACCAACAACAGCCTTGAAGCCTCTTTGCCATTCCAGACAAGTAAATGTGCATGGCTAATGCCAGCCAAAAAAAGGCATCAACTTCAAATCACTAATATCTCTGAGACCCAAACTGACAATTGCCAATTTCCAGGCCACTGGGCCAGCCAAACACCATTTCCAATGACATTTTGAAAAAAGTAGGCAAAAGATTGTCCAATGACTGAATTAATACATGTGTTATAGAAAAGAAGTAGAACTATTTCAAAGGGATAAGTCACAATATTCCAAGAAAATAAATTTTTGGGGTTTTTTGGGAAAAAGTGGAATATTTTATTCTCATTTATGGTCACTGTAGGATATGTGAATATAGCAGTCATGCTGGTTCAGTCATGCTGGTTCATCCAACACACTATTTAGACATTACTACCCACAGATCCCTCTCAGAGGTGCGTTGGTGTTACATCCATAGTCTCTGCACAAACCAGCACAGGGAACTGTGAGGAAAATCTTGTTTTTCATGATTACTCAGCAGAGAAGTGAAAATGCATATAAACCAAGCAGCAAAATCACTTTTGTACAAACAAGGATTTCAGCAGTACAGAACCTCAGAACTCTCCCAACTTCCCAAACTACCTTTACAGATTTTCAGTTCCTGGTAACATGATAATAAGGATGATTAACACCTCTTATTTCACAATCACCTGAAACTATCGAGGTCAAACCATGATATTCAACTTGAAATGGCCTCAGGCAAAGCAATAAACATGTAGATATGGTTGCCAGCCACCGCCTACAAATAAAATGTCCTTGATGACCCCATGCCTTCCTGCTACATTTAGCCCAAATTGTTTCCTCTCATTATTTATTCCTCATAAGCAAGTGAGCATGAAGTACTTGGACAGTGAAGAAACTAGCTTCTGGGATAATTTTCAGGCATGATGTTGTACTTGTATTCAATATTCAGTAGTTTATTCCCACTGTGGTTTCAGATTTTCATTAAGAGACAGGTTTTTAATCAACTCTGGAACACAAGTTACCTGAATTTCTGCTTCCTTCTAACTGTGGCTCCTTCAGATAAATCCATCTCTGAGCCCTGAATAAAACAGAAAGCAAAATAATTCTTAATGCTTCTACCTTAGAAAAAGCCCAAATCAAAATCAGACGTATTAGTGTTGATTTTTTCTCTTTATTCCTACGAACTATTTTAATATCTAGACTCCGTGTGTCACATTCCAATGAAGCGAGGCACTGATGGAAACAAACCTGCCAAAGGTCCAGTGTACAAAGCCAGCACAGCTCCAGTTAAGCTTCCAAAAGCCATAGGACTGAGATAACAGAGATGTAGCTATTCATGAAGCTAAAAAATACTTGAGTCTAAATTCAAGATAAAATCTATCACACCCACTAAAACTTTAAGTCATTTCAAGTCAATTAATGAGTTTCTTGATTTTATTTTTTTCATAATAATCAATTGATTCAATCCAGTTTGTGGAAACCAGACTTCCGCATGACATCCTGTTCACGAGAAGCCATCTGAGAGCCACCTGGCTACATGACCAGACTGCCAGATTTTATTTAAAATACTTACAGAAATATGTTATTTTTTTCTCAGCATCATCTATTATGTCTTATATCTGAAGTACAAGAAAGACTGCATCTTGGCAGAACTGGCTATGGGATCATTACTTAGAAACCCCAAGTTTCATTACATGGGTTTGTTTTTTCATTTGGCTTTGAGACACAGTTTTTGGTGGTGGTGATAGCAAACTGCAGTGCCTTATCCCTCAAATAAACATTGTGCCAGAGCCTAGGGCTCCTAAGGTAGTTGCCAGCTCTTGCATTCCTGCGCTGGAAGCTAATTTGGAAGCAAGAGGCTCCAAGTTTTGAGATCATTTGACTAACAAAAAACCCCAAACCAAACAAAAAAACCCCAAAACGAAACAAAAAACCCCAAACAAACAAACAAACAAACCCCCCAAAAAGAAAAAAAACCAAACCACTCTCAAAAAAACCCCAACAAACAAAACCAACCCGAAATTTAAAAACCCACAAAAAACTGCCAACCAATCAACTCCAACGCAAAAAAGCCAAAACAACTCCCCAAAACACCCTCAAAAAACCCCCACGCACAAAAAACCCCAACCAACCAAA
>VZRR01005179.1:5164-23870 GCA_013398015.1 Oreocharis arfaki | reverse complement strand
CCTGCCCCACTCCTGGTGCCACGTTGGGTGAAGCCGGGCTGTGCACACCCTGTGTTTCTGTGTCCATGATGGGCTTTCCCCATGTGCTCCCCTGCTCATCTCGGGGGCATCTCTGTGGGCAGTGCATGAGGTGGGGGCAGGGGTGATGCCTAGGAGTGGCTACCTGAAAACAGAGGCTAGACAAGATTAAGAGAATGAAAGTGGGTATTTATTGAGGGCTCTCAATAGGTACACCTTGGGAGTCAAAAAAACCCTCTGAGGGGCTACAGCCAAGATGGACGCTGGGTCATGGGTTTTTCACACTTCTATAAGTTTGATTCATTTACATATCAGGGTTGATTCTCCAATTACAATTTCAGATAACGATATAATTATCCCAAGTTTGCTCCCCCTGTTCAGAGGCTTGGTTTATATGTTTCGGGGCCTGGGACAACAAGGTGTCCTTGAGTCCAGGCCGAGAGAGGATTTGTTACGTCTAACCAGAATGTGAGAACAGTAGCTAACAGGCTATGGAGTTTTAGAGCTACAAACTAAAGCAGTACATGACCTGAAAAATATAAAAGCTAAATCCTAGGTCATGAGGGGAGAGCACTGGCAGCACCTGGCACTCTCTGCCCAATGTCCGGGGACTTTCCCCGGCCAGGCACAGGGCCCATGTCCAATCCCAGGGGCCACTGACCAAGGCTGAGGCCCAGTGAACATTCCTGAGACCACAATGGTGATAGCAACGAGAGATAGCTCATTGAGACTGTCCTGCTCGAGATAGCAATGAGACTGTCCCAGTGAGAGGGTTCTTTCTTCACAGGAAGGGCCGTGGAGGCAAATACAAGGACCATGGAATCCATGTGGAAGAAGGACCTTCTGCAGGTCTCGCAACAAGTTCAGACTCTGCAGGGAGCAATCCAGACCATGGAGGTGTCCTCACAGCTTGGTCTTCAGATTGCCATAGCAGACCTGAAGAACAAACTAGGTGAGCTGGCCAATTCCCCAGCAGGCCTTCATCTCTCTGGAGGCAGAAGCTGCTCTACAAACATCCTGTGAGCTAGTTCTTTGCCTCCTCTGAGTGGGTGCATGGGGCAGAACTTCCTTGGGAGCAGCTCTTATGTCCCATGCCAGCAGAACACCTTTGATGCTGAGATGGCAATGGGAGCCAGTAAAGGTCCATCATCTCTCCATCACATTTGGCAGGAGTGAAAGAACAGTGTCTTCTTGGTGCTTTCTAAGAAGAAAGGTCCCATGTAATTCGTGGTACCATGCATCACCTCAGGTGAGGCAAAACCACTGTCCAACTGACACCAGTCTTCTACAGGAAGGACAGTGGAGGAAAATACCACAAGGATCTTGGAATCCCTGCGGCTGAAGGACCTCCAGGAGCTCTCCCAAGAAATCCAAACTCTGGGAAAAGCTATGCAGACCACATTGAGGTCCACAGAATATGACTTCCAGCTCCTCAGAACATACATGGAGAATGAATTAGGTGAGCAAGGCCTCTTGCAGCAGAACTTCATCCCTCTGAATGCAAAAGCTGCTCTGGCAGCTGCTGTGGCAAATCATCCTGTGAGCTCGTTGTCCACTGCTCCTCAAAGGGGGTGGAGAGGGACAGATTTTCTTGGCAAGTAGCTCTTGTGTCCCCACCTGCAGAGACACCTAAACACTGAGGTGGTGACTGCAGGTAGTCAAGGTCCCTCTTAATTACCTTGTCTTTGAAGGGAATGTGTAGTGTGGGCTCTCTATGACCGAATATGTGGTAAAGGAGTCCACCTGCATGCCCTGCTATTGTCTCTCTTGCTTTGCCCACTTCTCTTCCTCTTAACAAAGATTGTTGTCTCCCACAGCCCATAGCTGCTGTTTGGAGAGATGGAGGGGGACAATCCCAACCCTCCATCCTGCCCATCAGGCCTTTCCCAAGCCTTCAAGAAAGCTCACAGGGCCTGTGCTCTTTTCCCCAGCCCTCCAGCAGTCAATCCATCTGAACCAGCTCCGTGGAGCTGGGGGGGTCTTTGTTTCCTCTGTCCAGAACCCACGTGCCCCTGAGCCCTGGGAGTTGGACACTGCAGGGAGGGAAGGAGCACAGGGGTGTGAGGGCCCCAGATGAAATGTAGGGGCTCAGGCCTTGAGCAGACCCTGCTGCCCTTGCCCTGGCCCAGGAGTTCCTGATCAGTTTGACGAGTGTCTCCAGGGGTAACTGGTACAGGGAAGTCACCTTTGCTTCCTGGCAAGTCGTTCTCTGTGAAAGCCCATCTCCTTTTTAGTCTAAGGTCTGGCCATTCCTCTGGCCTCTCTTTTCCATCTGAAAAGGAAGGAGAGGCTGAGCTCATCTCACAGCACCTTTTAGTCCTCCTCAGACCTCAGAGGAAGCAAGGTGAAGCCATGTGCTCCATGTCTGGAAAACAAAATTATCACACACCTTGATTTACTGTTTTCTCTGTGAGTCTTTGGTGAAATGTTCTCTGGTTAAGAGAACAATGTGTGTGTGTGGTGGGGGAGTAGGGGAGCGTGGGGGTGGCATCAGTGTCATGGAGGGGAGAGAGTTGGGTGTCACATGTAAGAGATATCGTCAATCCCATTCTGTTTGATTGGACTGTAAGTGCCCCAGCAACACTAAGAGCCTTGTGTCTGACCATACTGTCAGTGTCAGAGTAGGGGAGTGTGAGAGTGGCCTCATTGTCACTGAGAGGAGAGAGTTGGCCAATTTTGTTTCATTGTCAGAGCAAGCCTTGATAAATCCACTTACTTCCTGCTTCTCTCCTTTCCCACAGACCTTCCAGAACTACGGTCCTACAAGGGTAAGCATAGGTGAGATGAGGAAGTGAGTACTCAAGAGCCTGAGTGCAGCTCTGGAAAACACACCCAACCCCCCAGAGAGCTGTTTGGAGAATAACACAGGGAAGGGTGGTTGGATGACTTTCTTCACTGTTACGTGCTGCCCAAGGCCCTGCCGGTGCTTGTCAGGAGCCCTCTCAGCTGTGGGGAGCAGGCACAGCTGGCTTGCACTGGCCACTACAGCCCCAGCTCCCACTCCTGCTTTGGCCTCTTGGGCCTCTCAGGAAAAGTCTCTGGAGTTCATCTTGCTGCACAGCAGGAGCAGCTCCTTCACCTTTCAATCTGAGCTGAGCTAGAAGTGCTCAGTTCATGACATTGCACCTTGCTCAAGTCCTGCCAGGGGTTCATCCCATCCCCTGATGAGCATGGAAAGCTGAGGCAAGAAACATTCCCTTATCCTTGTGGCAGTGCAGATCACTCTTCCACTCTAATCCATGTGCAAGCAATATCCTACACTGGTGCTGTCCTGTTATTGAGGAAAAAGCACTTCAAGCTTGAAAATTCCCCTAAGTCTTTGCCAAGGAGGTAATCCAAACCTAATTCCAGCTGCGGGCACCCAAACCTAATTCCTGCTGCTGCCAACTCCTGCTCCTTTTCTTCAGGCTACCCCCCCCACCCCCCATCCATCCATCCCAGCAATGCAGAAATGGAGGCAGAGAGAGTTGAGCCCCACAGCCTCCTCCTTGGGGCTGCCTGCTGCCGTCCCAGCAGGNTGAGGGCACAGAAGGGAAAGGCTCAGAAAAGCAGAGCTTGTGTTTTCTGCTCCTCATGGCCTGACCTGACCATTGCAGGGGATGTCACCCTGGACGCTGACACGGCTCATCCCAGATTGGAAATCTCTGCGGATGGGAAGAGTCTGAGAGATACTGGTGTCATCACATTCTTGCTCACAAATGAGAAGAGATTTGATTCCCATCTGTTTGTGTTGGCAAAGGAAGGATACACATCTGGGAAACACTACTGGGAAGTGTCTGTTGGGAGAAGAAGGAGCTGGGCCTTGGGTATTGCCCAGGAATCTGTGACTCGCAAAGGGCCATTGACTCTGTCCCCTCAGAATGGCTTCTGGGTTATTGGGTGTGCAGATGGGCAAGATTATTTGGCTTATACGAATCCTTGGACCTATATGACTGTGACTGGCTATTTGTCAAAGATTGGGATCTTCCTGGATATCCCAGCCAAGCAGGTTTCTTTTTATGATGTCTTTAAGGCAACAGCTTTGTACACTTTTAGCATTGCTGATGGCAGCAGCCAGGAAGGCAAATTAATTCCCTTCTTCTCCACAGGCCTCGCTACTACTGAGCCTGACACTGAGCCTCTGGTAATAGTGCAGTTTGACGATGATGAGTAGTTTACTTTATATGTCAAAGGCCAATACTGTGATTGAATCACATTGTAATATGGCTGCTCCCTAATTTGTATCTTCTGAACAAAAGTTTTGAAGGAGAGGGCAAATATATCATACTGGTCAGCTTTCTACATTATGCATCAGAGTGAAAAGGTTTTTGAGGGAAATTTTATGTTGTCAAGGGAAATAAATTTTCTTTCATGGTAGCATGAAAAAAGCACTTCTTGTGGATTGTGAGTTTTCCTGAAAAATTACTATCTTGGGATGGGATATTTTTTTATCCCATACCATTTTGGGGGAGTTTTTTTGTTTGTTTTGTGTCTGGGGTTGTTGCCGTCCCAGCCTTCGCCCCCTCATCCCCCCGACTCTGGCAGTATCCCTATGAAGGAGAACCAGACTGGGGTTTCCAGCGAGCGTTGGGGGCGTGGCGAGGGGTGGCTCCTTCCTTCCTGGCGGGCTTCTTGGCTGCTTTCTTTGGGTAGGGATACTGTTGCTTTGTGGGTTCTGCCTGTTTCTTTTTGTTTCTTTTCCTTTGGCTCTGTAGCTGGGCTTGCTGGCTTGCTTCTCTGCTTCACTGCTGTTGGGGAGCCCAGAGCCAGTGCATGCCATGCCAGGACCCAGGAACATCCCGCTCCCTGACGGGGCCACCTCCTCTGCACAACCCGGACCCAGGGACCAGCAGCTATCGCTGGTGAGCTACCCCAAGGAGCAAGCCCCACTGTGCCCTCTGGGACATCCCGCAACTCCTGTTACAGCTGCGGAGTTTCTGATACCTTTCGTTTTGATACTCTGGCATCTACTCGTCCCTGCTGTCCCAGCTTGCTGCTTCCAAGGTCCCAGCTACATCTCGTTTCACTATCCAGAGGGGCGCTGGGACCAACTGCCCCGGGGGGTTTGTGAAGGAAGCCCCTTCTCCATCCCGTCCGCCGGCTGCGCTGCCGTTACCCACGCACAGAGCGGCAGCCGCCCCCGCGCNGACTAGTAAAGAACTGTTATTCCTTTTCCCATATCTTTGCCTGAAAGCCCCTTCAAAGTTATAATAATTTGAAGGGGAGGGGGCCACATTTTCCATTCCAAGGGAGATTCCTGCCTTCCTTGGCAGATGCCTGCCTTTCAAACTAAGGCAATTACTCTCTTTTTCCTGATATTCTGTGATTCGTCATTTTGTTGAGAAGGGATACTGATAAACATCTTGGTTGGGCACCTACTACCAGGCAAGGTCACCCCACCACACATCTCCACATGACTTTGGAATATCTCCAAGTACAGAAACTCCACAGCCTCTCTGGGGTACTTGCACCAGGGCTTGGTCCCCCACAAAGTAGTAAAGTGTTCCCTGATGTTCCTCAGGAACCTCCTGTGTTTGAGTTTTTCCCATTGCCTCGTGTCCTGTCAGTGGCACCTCTGGGAAGAGCCTCCTTCAGGGGTTGAGGCACATTGCTGAGATGTTCCCAAGCCTTCTCCTCTCCAGGGTGAACAGTCCCCGCTCTCTCAGCCTTTCCTTCTGGCAGAAATGCTCCAATCCCTCCATCATCTGTGTGGGCCTTCCCTGGACTCTCTCCAGTAATTCCATGTCTCTTTTGTACTGGGGAGCTGGGAACAGCAGGTGTGGCCTCTCCAGTGCTGAGGAGAAGGGAAAGATCCTGTCTCAACTCATTGCCTCATTCCTCCTAATACTGCCTGGGACACCAATATCCCATTGCAGGAAGAGCTTATTCCTCATCTTGGAGCCCACCTTAGCCCTAAAGTCCTTTTCTGCCCAGATGTTTTGCAGCTGGGTGTCTCCCACGATGTGCTGGTGCCTGGCCTTGTTCCTCCCCTTGTACAGGAATTTGCACTTCTCCTTGTTGAACTTGAAATGGTTCCTGTCAGCCGTTTTTTCTCCAGCCTGATTAAGTCCACCCGGATGACAGCAGAATCCCTCAGTGTATGACCCACCTCTTCCATTCTTGGATCATCATCCAAGATGCTGAGGGTATGCTCGACCTCTTACCTGCAATCACTAATGGAGATGTTGAAAAGGACAGAATGCGAGTATTGACCCCTGGACCACACTGCTGATTACTGGCCTCTGCCTGGGCTAGCCTGTGCCCTGGTGTCTGCTGGAGCCTTGGACTCCTGTGGGGTTGATGTCAAAGGCCATTGGATCCACCCCGTCCAATTCTGGTTGTCTCTCTTGTCCACCAGGTTGGAGACAGGGTCTCGCTAGTCCTGGTCATGGGATTCTCCACTTCCTTCTTGTAAAAAATAGCTTAGAATGCCCTTCCATAAGATTATGTGGGAAAAAGACTGGGGGTAGATTTACATTTTAATAAGCAGAGATTGTGTTTGGTGTGCCCAACTCCCCTACATGCTAATGGGACTAAACAGAGGGAGGGGAGTGGAGACCCCACTGCCAGGCTCTGCCAAAGCCCTTGAAGAGGAGGGAATTTGGTGATTAATTGAAGCTGATCAGCCACACAGCAGCTGAAAACCAAGGGAGATACAGGAGGATGTCCCGCTGTTGAACCAGCAGCAATTGGGAAATCCTTCTCCTTGGACTGACCATGTCCCCATCCCAAAGTTATCTTAGGTACTGAGATACTTACCCCCAAGGTATGACCACCACTCACTGAGTAACATGTATGACTAAAGTCACTCAATCTCCACCTAAATGTAAAGAAAGAGTACAAAAGTGAGTTAAGAATGGGGAGAAGTCGGGATGAACTCCTTTGAAACTACTGGGGTCAGTGGATGGCTGAACCTGTCCTCTCCCCCTGTAGGGTATTGGGTAAGAACTGTACTCTGTGCACGTGGAATGATTATTTCAAGCCAGTTTTTATTGGGGATTAGAGCTTGGTAGTATATTGCTTTGAATTAGTATATTGCTTTGAATATTTTTTTTGTTCATATACTATCACTGTCAATTCTCGAAATTTAACCTGTCACAGTTTTATTAATAAAGAGTGTGTACTAGTTTGAAAGCAGACCAGTGGGAGATCCCAAGTTGGAATTACAATTTAATGGAAAATTAAGATAAAGGCAATACAGAAACACTGGCTTAAACTGACAGAGTCAGGATACAACCTGACACCCTGTCAGCCAGGGTGGTGGTAGCAGTCCGATTAAATGGTGGCTGCAGTCCTGTTGAAGTGATAGTTGTGGTCCTGTTGAAGCGGTGATCCTGTAGAAGGGTCTGGTCTTCCCCTGAAGGTCCAGTGATGGTTATGTAGCTCCTCTCCTCTGGGAACCCAGTAGGCAAGGGCTCAGTGTGGTGTTCCAAACCTCACATTATATCCAGGTAGGAATGCTTGGTTCCTCCCCCTGGGCGAAGCATCTCACAATGGGATGATGTAATTTTATGAGTCACGTAGTGAGGCCTTGATGGCTCATTAACAGAAGATGCCTCCTGGAGGGAGTTATCAGGGATGTGTCATGGAAGAGATGAAGAACACTGCCCCACCTGCTTTTAGCAGCTTATGGAGGTGGTGATAGAATATATAATTTTGTTGAACTTGAAATGGTTCCTATCAGCCCTTTTTTCTCCAGCCTGTTCAGGTTACAGCCTGTTCTGTTACATCGTACATTGTGACCTAAAACAGAGTGTTAATCTGTAAACTGTTAATATGAATCCTTCAAGGGCACTGGCAATCACTGGGTGAAGGTATGGAGAGCCAGAAGGGGGTCTGTCTAGCGTATGACCCTGAACAAATCAGTCAAACCACCCTCTGATCTGAACGGCTTGGTGAAGGGTACCCATAATGGGACAGGACTGGTTGGACACAAGGCCATTGGCTTTACTGGGGCACTCACAGACCAATCCAACACAAAGGATTTGGGTAAATCTCCCCTTTTCACATGACAGAGAGTCAATGGGAAAAAGTTGTGAGGAGGAATAGAAGGAAAAAGAAAAGAAAATGGAGGAAAAGGAAAGGATCAGGCCTATTTGGGGGTAGCTGCCAAGCAGCTCTGGGTCTGAGCAACAATGCGGCAGTGGGACAAGAAAGCCGCAGATCATCTGACCAAACTTTCTGTCTGACTTCAAACGTCACTGGGAACTTGAGTGATTTCCCACCCGTGAGGAAGGGAAGATCTGTAGTGGATGGAAGCACAGAATCATTTCTGCTGTAAGGGATCTCAGGAGGTCTCTAGGCCAACCTGCTGCTCACTGCAGGGCCTGCCATGGGGTCAGTGAGCTAGAACCAGGGATTTATGCATTCAGGGCTTGAAGAGTTGCAAGAATGGAAATGACACAAGACCTTTGGGAAATCTGCTCCAGTGCCTGATTGCTTTTGTGGGGAAAAAGTGTTTCCTCCCTTGTTTCAGTTGGTGCCCATTGACCTTCAGCGTCCCATCAGGCACACAGGGAAGAGCTTGGCTCTATTTCCTTGCTGATGTCCCAGAAAATGTGAAAAGGCCATTATTAGGTATCCCTAAAGCCTTGTCCTCTCCTGGCTTTGTAGCTTTGCAGCAAAAAGAGATAGTGGCACTCTGGGCTGCACTAGGAAACAACAACAGAAGTTGGGCGGAGCTCATCCTTCCTCTGTACTCAGCTGCTACAGTTTGTCTCGCTGCCTTCACCTCGGTTTTTCATCCCGCCTTTCCTACACTCCAGCCAAAGCTGCCTCCACGCCTTCCTCCAGTCCTGCCATGTCTCCTTGTGAAACACAAATCCAGGAAAGTATCCTCCTATTTCAGGTCAGGGATCACTTTCCATATTTTCCTGCAGCCTTGGCCTTCTAGCAGAGGTCCATGGGTCTTCATCATCTCCTGGGTTTCAGGATAAACTTGACTGGCAGAGAAGGATGCAGGAAGCTCCAGTCTGGTACAGGAGATCAGGCCATCTGCATGTCCTTGCCTTCATCTAAAACTGCACCAACAAACTCCCATGGGAACATCCTCTTTCTGAGGTAGGACAGATGAGGACTTGAATGGTTTTCCTTGTAAGGATATATGGAAAGAGGTCCCAGGAGCACAGTGGGAAAACACTGCCACAGGAGGGATCTGCACGACGTGCTGCACCATGATCAAAGGCACCTCCTCGTGCAACAGGACATCCAGGTCTGTTGACGGCCTGTCAGGGGCTCTGGGATATGGGACATCCAGCCACTCTCCCAGGCGTTGGGCTCCTACAGCATGTGAGGTTCTGAGGCACAGCTGACTCCTCACAGCATTACTATCTGTAAGACCCCAGTAAACACCCTCAACAAGACTTCTAAAAAGGCTTACAGGAGTCATGTACTCTGAGTTGGATGCATGGAAGAAATACCAACAAGATATTCTCAAGAGGTCAAAACAATAAAAAAGTTTACTGTCAAATTTTAGAAAATCAGGGAACTTTGACAAAAGGTTTACTACAACATCCAATCAACATAAAACACTTTTCAGAGCATTAACTTGGCCTGTTCAACTTAGCAAAATTTAAACACGTTTGATATTAAATTACTGAAAATATTCCAAGAAGAGAGAAATACAAAAAAGAGAGGAAGACCGAAAAGACATAGAAAATCACACATATACCTACCAAGTCCTTGATTCCAACGGTGTTCAGACAGAACTTCCAAAACTAAGGCTGGGTCCAGACGAATGTTTCACCTTCGTGTTCCCACTTGAAGTACCCCTTGGCCTTCCTGGGCCTTTCCCCCAGGAGGGAATTTCCGGTCATTCTGCCACTCAGAAGCTGGGTTAGGGGAGAGTGGAGCACTGCCTCCGGTTTACCATGATTGGCACCACTGCCACACTAGGATACAGGTTCTAGGGAGAGGGGGTTACAGGGCAGGGCACTGCCTCACCAGAGCAAGGCCCGACCTGCCCTTTCCCCACACCTATGCACCCCAAAATATCTCAAGACATCAGTCTTTCCAGTCTCTGACACCATCCATCTCCTCTTTGTGGCCCACAAGCTGACCAGACTTACGTCACCTCACACTCCTCTTCCAAGCCCTTGTGGTGTCCTTGTGACTCCCAGTCCTTGCCTCCAATGTGTATGTGGGGTGGGGTTAATGCTCAGGTGAGATGGTGGGAAGGAGGCTTTTGAGGTTAGGGGGAAAGTTGGGGGTTCGGGTTTAGAGCTCTGATTTCAGCCCTGGGCGTTAGGCAGAAGAAGTCCGGGTGTCCTGCTGAGAGTGTCTTGTTCATGTTGAAAGGGTGGCCTGGCTTCAGGGAGTATCTAGAGTTAATTCCTTACACTTTCACAGCTGTTCTTGTAGTCATCAGAACTAGATAAGGTCCTTTCCACTGCCCCTGAAGTGGCTCAGATTTCCAGGTCTTGATGTATATGTGATCTCCAGGCTGAAATGAATGAACTGGGGTGTCTAGGGTAAAAGGTTTTGAGAGAATGATAAACCTTTCCAGTTCATTCAATGATTTCCCTAATGAAACTAAGTATTGTTCTATTTCTTAATTCCCAATTTGTTCTTTGGATCCAGGGAAAGTTGCAACAGAATATGGTCTCCCAAACATCAACTCATACAGGCTCACTTTCAGATTAGTTTGGGGTTGTACTTTAATTTGTAACAAAGGTAATGGTAACACCTGTGGCCATTTCAAGAAAGTTTCCTGACATATTTTGCTAATTTGTCTCTTTAATTTGATTCAGTCACTCAACCCTTCTGCTACATTGCAGTCTCAGTGGAGTATGTAAATCCCAATTTATACCCAACTGCTTACTAAGTTGCTGTAATACTTCAGATATAAAATTGGGTCCCCTATCAGATGGCATCCCTAAAGGCACTCCAAACCTCGCTATAATCTCTTTGAGAAGTGTCTTGGTTACTTCCCTAGCCTTGCTGGTGCAGCAGGGGAAAGCTGCTGGCCACCCGGGAAAGGTATCCACTAAAACTAGGAGATAACTGTATCCTTGTTGGTGTGGTAGCTCAGAAAAATCAATTTCCCTAAAATCTCTGGGAGTGTTTCCTCTTCTAGTGATATCTGAAGGCGGTCTTTTTAAAGTAAAAGATATTTAAGACATATATTTTTATCACACATATTTTTAAGACATATTAGGCATTTTTCTGTAACAGACTTGACAATTTTTGTCATATTTTTCTCATATTTTTGTCATTTTGCTCCGCGTCAGAACACAGAGTATCTGAGTCCATAGACTTGTCACCATAGCATCAAAATCCCAGTGGGTTTGCTGGTGTTTCTCCTTTATGATTTGCAACATCAGTTGTGGTGGGACTATGACTTGATTGCTGGGAGTTACTAGCCATCCACCCTTTTTATTCTGAGCTTTTAGATAAGTAGGTAATTTTAAATCTGCTTGACTATATCCAGGGCTAACTTCTGGAAGTGAAATAGCTTTCTTTGGTATTAACACAGGATACCTTGTTGTGCAACCTCTTGTGCAGCTTTATCTTCATATCTGTTCTCTGCATGACTTTGGGAATCCCCTTGTTGGTGTGCTTTGCAGTGTAGTAGGGCCACTTCTCTGGGCAGTTGAAAAGCATCAAGGAGGGACAATATTTCTTGTAAATATTTAATTGGAGATCCCTGTGCTGTTAAGAGACCTCTTTCTTTCCATACAGCTCTATGGGCATGAACAATGCTAAAAGTATATTTCGAGTCAGTCCATATGTTTACTCTTTTTCCTGCTGCCACTTCCAGGGTTTTTCACAGTGCTATGAGCTCTGCCCTTTGTGCTGAGGTAACCACAGGCAGCAGTACAGGTTCTATTACCTTGACTGGCATGACAACTTCATAGCTGGCTCTTTGCTTTCCATCTTGCACCAAACTACTTTCATCTGTAAAATCTCTACCTCTGGATCTTCAGCTGGTGTGTCTTGCAGGTCTGGTCAGCTTGCATACTTGTTCAATTGGCTGTAAGCAATAATGGGTTACCTGCTCTTCCTCTTACATTGGGGCGTTTGGGAATTGGGCTGAATTTACCTTTGTGGTTACTTTCAACTCACATGTTCTTGCTCCATTAGAACAGTCTGATATTTCAGCATGCAGCTTGGGGAAAGCCAGTGCCCCTCTTTTTTGGCTAAATACAATCGTTACACTGTGCAAAGTATACACTATTATCTTTTGTCCCTAAGTCAAGTTCCTGGCCTCTTGGATGAGGAGAACAGTTGCTGCTATGGCTCTCAGGCATCCCGGCTAACCCTGGCTAACCTTGCCTAGTTGTTTTGAAAAGCACTCCCCAGGCCTCTTGAAGTCTCCTACCTTCTGAGCCAAGACTCCAAGGGCAAAGTGCTGTTGTCCATGCACAAGAAGCTCAAAGGGCTTTGTTAAGTCTGGAAGCCCAACAGTGGGTGCAGATGTCAGGGCCATCTTAAAGTTACAGAATGTGTGTTCACTCTCAGGAGTCCAAATGAAAGGCTCATCCAGGGTCTCCTTTAAAATTTCAAAGAATGGTTTAACTAAAAGTCCATAATTCGAGACCCACATTCTGCACCATCCAGCCATACCCAAGAATGCTCTTAAATCTCAGGAAATCACAGGCTGGGGTACTTAGCAGACAGCCTCTTTTCTGTCTGTTCCCGATTTCTGCTGTCCTGAATTATTTCAAACCCTAGGTAAATAACTTGCTGCGTCATGATTTGAACTTTTTCCTGAGATACTTTACAGCTTCTGTGGCCTAGGAAATTTAGAAGACTGATAGTCAATTCCATGCACTTTTCATTAGTTTCAGTTGCTAATAAGATGTTATCAACATTCTGCAGGACCAAGCCTTTGAGATTCTCTTTCTTCCAGGTCTCTAACTCCTTTGCCAATTGGTTCCCAAAAGTCATTGGATTATTTTTAAATCCTTGTGGATTTAAACATACCTAAACACAGTCTAGGTAAGCTGTGTCTTCCAATCAGTTTGGGTATTTCCCCATTCAAAGGCAAACATGCCCTCACTTTGTTTATTGAGAAGTATGCAAAAGAAGGCACCCTTCAAATCTTTTACTGTAAACCATAGGTGATATTCTGTAAGGATGTTAACAGGGTATAGGGTTTGGCAACAACAGGGTGGATATCCTGAACTTTTGATTGATTGATTTATTGATTGATTGTAGATCTTGTACTAAGCTTTACCTGTCTGTTCCAGTTCTTTTAACTGGCAGAATACAAGTGTTATATTCTGATTCACATTCTATCAATAATCCAAATTCCCTGAAATGTTCTATTAGGCTCTCAATTCCCGTTCTAGCTTCTAATTTTAAAGGATATTGTTTCTGCCTTACCAGTTTTGATCCTGGTTTTACAGCAACCCCTACAGGCTGAGCTAGTTGGCAATGTCCTGGAGTTCCACTGGGCCAAACCAAGGGTGTTACTGCATTTTCTATGGCTTCCAGTATTCCTCCAGAACTGTCTGGTTCTGGCATACCCTGTAACATGTTCTGGCCTCAGTGGCCTTAGTCTCAGGGACCAATAATTGTATTTCTCCATCTTTAAATACAATTTGAGCCTCCAATTTATTTAACAGATCCCTTCCCAAAACAGGTAATGGACAATCTGGCATATAAAGAAATTGGTGTGTTATCCATTGTTTGTCAAATATAAAATTAGTGGGGCTAAACAATGCTCACTTTTCTGTCCTCCCTGTTGCATCAACATTTACAGTTTTGTGGCCTAATTTTCCCTGGTTTGTATTGAATATTGAGTAAGTAGACCCATTGTCTATTAAAAAGTTAATTTTCTGTTTTCCCAGCTCTGTGGTAACCAGGGGTTTGGCTGGGATTTCCACTCCTGGTCCTCTTCCTTCTTGGTGTAGGGGTAGTTCTGCTCCCTCCACTCCTCTCTGCTTCTGGGGACATTCTAGTCTCCAGTGCCCAAACCCTTTACAATAAGCACATTGATCCAGCTTCAATCCTCCTTGGGCAGGGCCCCTCTCTGTTCTGCCATGAATGGCGCCCCCTTCAGGGATGCTATTAGTATTGCATACCTATGACTCCTCCCTCTCCATTTGCCGTTTCTTTTCTGCTTTCCTCCTTCTCCTTTACTTTCTCCCAGATCTTATTTTCTTCCTCTTCTTCCCTATTATTAAAAGCTATCCAGGCCACCTGTAAGAGTTTCCCTAGGTCATGAGAGTCTGCTTCTTCCAGCTTCTTTCTAATATCTGGTGCTGAGTTCCCTATAAATATGGAAGCTAGCTGCACACTTTCCTCTGTTTTTTCTGGATCAATATTAGTGTATCTCCTGGCAGTTGCCCTTAGGCATTCTACAAATGCAGCCAGAGTCTCATGTGGTTCTTGTTTCACCTCTGAGAAGGGCTGATGAATAGTTAACTCACATAAGCACGAGTTAACTCTTAAGAGTCAGCAAATGTTAACCACAAGCCTAAGAAGCAGGATGCGCCTTAGCCTTGTCAAGATAAGAGAAACAGAATGCACCTTGTCAAGATAAGAGGGACAGGACCTGTTGAAACCAGCGCAGAAACCACTGAATCAGTCAATGAAGGACTGTGCATGCTCCGGAAAGAAAGGTGAAAAGTGCATTGTGAGGAAGACTACAAGCCTTCATCAGACTGACTCCCGAGGAAGAAGAGGAGCCTTCCTCAGTGCAACCATCAGGGTACACAGTGCATATGCAGCACATATGCTAATGATATTAATGACTTCTGAGAAGTAATTTGTATAACCACTCCTATCCCAAGGAATGTGATGAATATTAATTAATTTCAACCATATACTGTCCTGTATGGAGTGCTGTGTGTACGTTTTAGGAGGAGCGATCCCCCATGCACCTGGTGCCAAATAAAGCAAATGCCCGCTTCTCTGACTCTGTCTCTGAAGTGTCTCTAAGCTTGGTTTAGAGCAATTCACCTCATAAAGTTTAGAACAATTGATTGCCCTTGGCATTGTGTGTTTAAAGCCAAGTAATATCCACTTTTGATATTGTGCCAGGAAATCCTTCCCTTCCCTGGTGTTGGGGTCCCAATGGGGGTCCAGAGAGGATAAGTGCTCTTCAGCTGTTCCTGGTAGCCTGCCCTCTGTGTCTATACTGTCCAACTCCCTCCTAGTAGCCTGGAGTACCATCTCTCTTTCTGTAAAATCTACTATCTAGCAGAACTTGTATATCCCCTCAGTCTGGGTTGTGGGTCTTGAGAATGGTTTCAAATACTTTAGATACTCTCTCTCTGGATCTTCTCTATAGAGAAGAAGTGAGGCATCTCACCCATACCTCAAGATTGATCCAGGAGAAAGGTACCTTTACGACTACCAGACTGTGAGAGGTTTCCTGTTTACCCCCAGTTCACCCCACCACCGAGCACTTCTTTTGCAATTCCAGATGGTTTTACAAATAAAAGAACAAACCCACATAAGGCAATTCATTCCATTTTCCTTCTCTTCGACAAAACAACATCATTTGTAAAAGGGTGTTATAAACTAAGGTACCATTCTCTGGCTACTTAGCCTGGTAGTTTAGCTGTGTCGTGGTTTGAGCTGGCTACGTGCTAAGCTCCACAAAATCTGTTATTTTGTATAAGGGGAAATCAGTGATATTGAGGAAAACAAAAAAATAATCTGCGAGGCAAAACAGGCATGCACTTGAGTAAGTACAGTATAAAGAAAGTTTTATTACTAACAGAACTAAAGATAAAAAGAAATTATAGAAATTAAGGCAATAAAACACACTCTTCTCTCTTCCAACACCTCCTTCTATTTACTAAACTTGCACAAAGGATGATACAACATGAGATTTTGGTCAGCAATGCAGGTTTTAAAAGTCTCTCTAATATTTTGAGGAAAAATGAGTTTTTTCTTCTGCTTAAATGTGGTTTCTAAACTGGCACTAGCAGACAGACCCGCCCGGAAATCTGCTGCTGTGCAAAACACTTCTCTCATGAAAATTCTGAAGTTTCTTTCACATTGCCATTCATGGGCCACACATGGGGCATCTCTTGTTTAAGGATAAACCATTCCAGCCTGAAAGCAACGGCTCTCTTCTTCACATTTCTGAAAGCCTCTTACAGTCTCTCACAGCTCCTGGGTGACCTGGCATGGCCACCTTTTTCTTTTCCCGCAGGCTGCACACGGAATTCTTATCCCCCCATGTCTTTAAATGGATTAAAGAGAAAAACAGTTTGTGATATTACAGCTTTACCACGGCCTGCAAAAGATATTTATGAGCTGCACGCGAAAGCTGTGGCACCGCCCTCCTTTCTCCCGTCGCCATCCTGAGCTCCGTCTCACATAACTTACTTTCTCTTTCTCTTTTTCTGACCTTGGCGTTGTCATGTTGCAAAGTTGCTGCTTCTTGGGCTTATGTTGGAGAAAAGCCTCTTTCCCTTTATGCTGCAGGCTGCATGGTGTCTTCTTCAGTCCGGTATAAACTGTGTTGGCTGCAGAGGGCTCTGCCTGCTCCCGCAAGGTCTGCGCGGGGCCGGGGGACGGGGGTGGAAGGGAAGCTCCCCAGTGTCCAGAAGCCGCGCCGGGTGGTCTCGGCTCTGCTGCAGCTCATGGTTGTTTCTCAGCTGCCCGCGGCTCTGGGACGGTTCTCCCAAAGCGTCTCCAGGGCCCGTGTCCCAGCGCCAGGGGAGGGGAAGGCCCGGGCCCGCGGCAGGAGACGGAGCCCGGGGCCCATTCCTCCCCCGCTGCCCCGCGGGAGAGCCGGGACAACTCGCACTTCCCGCGCTTCGACGAGGCTTAAACATGCAAATTTGGAAAAGCGCAATTGGCTAAAACACACGTCAGTCAACTCAGCTCTAACTCACGACAAGCTGGTATACTGGCCACCAATGATTACAATATTGGATTAGTCGAGGTTTACTTAGTGGGTGTCCTCCTATCTCTTTCCAGTTTTTCAATATACATTTCAATGGAGAATTTGGAATATCATCTCCCACTTTAGTTTTAGAAAAAAACCGGTCCCATATTCAAAAATTACAAATATACAAGCTCTTACCTGTGAAAGTCATAACTGTATTTCCAGGTTTGTAATGGAGGGGGGAGGGGGAAGAGAAAGGGGACTGCCAAATCTGCAATCACTAAAACTGACACAAGAGGGTGACACAAGTCCACAAATGCGATCTCAGCCGCGCACACAGAAATAAAGCAACTCCAAAACCCCAGCCAACACTCAATCACACTCCAACATTCTCTCTGCAAATGAATTTTTCTATCATGGGCATCCCCATGTTCATATGCTGGCAAACTCAAATCAACACACCACTCTCATATGAACACACTCCCAGAGTTCAAGAATGTAAAAAATGCAAGGAATGCAAAGGAATTAACCAAACTTCACCACAAAAGTGGGTCCAGATGAGGCCAGGGCTGGGCTTCAGTTGTAAAGGGAGACTGTATTTTTCCTTTCTTCCTTCCTCCACCCAAGTCAAGATGGTGGCAGCCTGTGCTACGAGACACCAGAACAACGATTTTTCTTTAAACTATGAGCTTGGCCTGATACAATGATTCCTGATACCTCCCAGGGACAACCTCTAATACTTCTTAGGGGACTTGAACCCCTAATACTTCTTGGGGACTTGAACCCTGGACAGGGGAAACTAACACCCTGAGGTGGGGAACTCAAATCTTCCCCCAGTAAGCTTACCCAGGGACTCAAACCTCTCTTACCAGTAACTCTGTGTGGGGATTCGTATCTCTTGTCAATACCCCAAGATAAATAATTTAAATTATGCCCTTACTTACCCCAGGGATCTTGCCTCAGGCCCCTGATGGTCTGAAGTCAAGGAAATCGACTAAGAATTCCTAAGAATTACTCATTGCTGGCTGGACATCTGTCAACCGCAGATTCATTGATGCTCTAGGCTGATCTTCTGGCTGGTTCTCCAATTTACTGTCACCAAATCTCTGAAATATCAAAATAAGACTTCTTAACACTAATTTCGTTTAAAGAGGGCATAATTTATTCAGGCCTGAGGTCGCATGAAGGATACTCTTAACCATTCATGCACACGCGATTTTACAAGTGAGTGCATATTACAGTTTACCCATTACCATAAAACCTACCCCAAGTTCCCAGATTCAGTCCCTGTTTTGTCTATTACTACATTCTTGAGCCAGATGTCTTCTTCTTATCATCCAACTGTCCTTGCTGGGAAGGCAGTTTTTTGCATGCCTTGTTTCTCTGCTAAAAGTTCACAGATACAGCAAAAATTAAATTAACCCTTTTGGTACCACATAGGATGGAAGTCTCTCTCCAGCTTCCTTCCCTGAGCACTCCTGTTCCTGCAGAACCACCCTCATAATGGACCTCCATGTGTTGGACATGGTGGCTGTCACCTTGACATGGCCAACACTCACCTGGACGGGCTCCTGGCAGGTGTCCAGGGTGACGTGGTGGCACGCAGTTGTCCCGTTGGTGGAGGGGGGAGTCCTCCTCTGGGACATGTGGGTGTAGGTGTCCTCCAACCTGCCCAGGTGAGCTTTGAGCAGGGACAGCTCCAGGCCCAGCTCTATGGGAAACAGGTTGTAGTCTAGGGGGTTGGAGAAGAAGATGGCCATCGTGAAGGTCGTGGCCTCGTAGACCAGCACTCCCACACAGCTGTGGAATGGGGGGCTTGAGAACTGACAGGTGTTGGAGGAGGCAGGGGGCACAGAAGGGCTGGGAGGAATGGAGCTGTGGCTGCTGTAGAAGTAGGTCCTGGGGAGGAGAAATGGG
>VZRR01005176.1:253666-273651 GCA_013398015.1 Oreocharis arfaki | reverse complement strand
TGGCAGGGGCAGCTTCGGTGGAGTCCCGGGAAGGACATCCACGGGGTGGGGGGACAGGGGGGACGCACGAAAGGGCACCCCAGGCTTCCCAGCACTGCATCTTCTTCCCTCCATCCACGCAGGTGTGCAGCCCCCACCCCCAGCAAGCACTCCCCATCCACCTGCAGCCCCCCAGGCTCCCCATCCCATCCCATCCCATCCCATCCCATCCCATCCCATCCCGGTGGGCTCCACAAAGACGAGCGCCAAGCGTCTGAGAAGCGAGTGTGGCTCATACCAGATGCATTTCTCTAATTGAGGGAAAAAAACATTAAGAAAATAAGTGAAGCAAATAATCTTGGTTTCCTTTATATCATCTAAGGGTATGGATGGCACCGAACTAATTCACAGAGGTGTTTCCTTTTGTGTGATGGAGTCCACCCCAGGCCTGCAGGATCAATATTTAATTGTTTAAAGGGATATTGTATTCCTTTCCTGTCACTGTTGTTAATGCCTTCGCTCTCTGTAATCCCACGGGGTCTTTTCCTGGGGATCTGATCAGAAAGATTACCCATCACTCGGGAGTGGTGGGAGGAGAGTCCTAGCCATAAAAGATTCAGGAATGCATTGAACCGTTTTCTCTCTATCTCCTAATGAAGTGATGAAGCGTGTGCCACAAAATTTAACGGGGTTTTGTGGCAAATCAGGTTGCACTGCTGAGAGGAGGATTAAACCTTCATCGTTGTCCCATAAATCATGGCATCAGCTACATTTATTCTGATGGATGGTCTGGACTCTGCTGACAATATTTTATCTCTGGAAGCGCCTGCAGCCTGTGCCCTGACGTGCAATTTCTTTTTACTGCTGAGCTGAGAGAGGCACCGGGCGCGTCCCTTCAGAGGCCTCCCCCCGGGCTCGGTATCCCAAGACCGTGTCAGAAACCAAAGCATCACCAGGAACCCCTGTCCAGGGCGAGCACAAAGGCGAAGGGAGACAGGAAGGCAGAAATGTCCTCCAGCCCCAGAAGGAGTGCCTCCGGGATGTGCAGCCTCCTGCCCGCCAGGCCGGGGGTAACTCAGCGCTGACTCAGGTCAGTATCTCTGTGGGATGCTGCTGGCCAGGGCCACGGTGCAAGGTGAGGGCTCCAGCTGTGTTCACCCTCACCTGGCAGAGAAGGGCACACAGCAAAATGCTTTTTCTAAAAAAAATAGTCCAGAGATGCCACGAGGGTTGAAGCACGTCAGGCAGACACGGTGAATGTTTTGCAGGTTCTCATCCCGTGGGCCAGGGGACAGCAATGGGCAGCATGTGGGCAGAGCCTGTCACAGCCACAGCAGGTCCCCTTGCTGTGACCTCTATCCACACTTCCTGTCCCTTATTTCCTTCTCACTTGAGTAATTTTGGTCACTGCTGCCCACACAGGAGCGTGTCCCTGTGGCACCCATCCCACACCATGGCCCCATGGCCCTGGCCACCCCTGGCCACCCAGCCCGTGCTGCAGGGACTGGCCAGTGGCAGGCAGGGACAGCTGGGGTACCCAGGAGCCTGCACAGCTTCCCAGTTGCTTCATCAAATCAGAACTTTATGTTTATACTGGAGCTGTATTTGGCTGTGGTGTGTGCACCATTTATGTCAGCGTGCTCAGGGGAGCCCGCTGGGCTTATCACAGAAACCCACAACCCAAACACCAAAGTGAGCTTCACAAACTTTATTTTCTGAGTGCTGGCAGAATGCAAGGTGAGCAGAGCAGTGCAAACCATCTCCCCAGGACTGGGTGCCTCAGTTGCATGTAGACCCTTTCAGGGGTGAACTCAGCAGCAGCAGCAGCAGCAGCTGGATGCTGCCTTGGACCACCCTTGGTGGCAGCAGGGGCAGCATGGGTGGTGCAGCAGCTGCAGCCTGTTTGCCTGTGGCTAACCCAGGGCAATAAAGGCTGCCTGAGCTGGACTCTACTGCCCAGCCACAGGAGCTGTGCCTGGTAAGAGGAGATCTGGTATGTCTGGGGGGAAATGTGGGCTTGTGTGTAGAGGTTTGAGGCTCAGGTTTGAGCTCTTTAGGGTTCTGTGTTTACGTGTGGGGGCAGGAGGTGGGTCATGGCTCAGGTGCCCTGTGTGGGATGGGGCAGGGCTGCTGGCGAGTTTATGAGTTACCAGTAAGTGCTAACAGCCCCCAGCAGGGCTGGGGAGGGGGCAATGAGGCAGGGGACAGAGCTACAGGGCTGTGCTGCTGCCAGGGCCTGCAGCTGAGCCTGTCCCTGGCAGGGAGACAGGGTGGCTGTGCTGGGGCTGCCTGAGGACTGGGACAGTCCTGAGCAATTTTCTTTTAGGGCCCTGCTGGGGGAGAGGAGGCTGCTCAGTCCCCAGTCCCTGTGCTGGGGCAGGGGGACATTGTTCTCCCCAGTGACAATCCCTGTTTGGATAGAGATGGCATTGTCACACCCACATCTAGGACCAGCACAGTTATTTATGTACAGGAAAAAGCCCTTTGTAAAAAATGGTCTATTCACCAAGAAAAATAATTTCCTGCCCAAGGGAGGTGCCCAGAATTTCAGTCTCAATTATGCTTTTAGTACTAATTATTGCTTAAGGTTAAAGATGATTGGGAGGGAAAATTAATCCCTGTTACTGGCTTGGTTAGGAAGAAGTACTGCAACACAAAGTGTAAGCACCTGCTCTAGATGAATCCACAGTGGCTGCTTATACATAAACCACACACTGCTCAGAATAGCAGCTGAAAGTGGCTGGCAGTGGAGAGAGCACCAAGGAGTGCCCACCCAGCCCGTGTGCTCTGCCCTGGGCACCCAGTTGTCCCCTGTACCACAGAAATTAACCCTTGGCTTGACTGACAGTGGCCACACTTTTGTTTTGGTAGCCTCACGAAGAAAATACAACCCAGAGTTAACAACTCTCTCCAGGGCAACACTGCTCAGCCAAGGTCTGTCTCCACAGGGGGGACGGGCTGCTTGAAAGAGCTGCTGGCATGTGTATGGCAGGGTTTACGAGCCCTTCCCCTGGTAAGGGTGAGAGGGTTTTTCACGGTGAGAAACAGGCTATTGGCTGGTGGCCAGGCTACACCACTTCGTGAACCTGGTCAAAGGTTTTATGCCTCTGGTGTCACCTGCAGCTCGGGCTTTTGGCACGCTGCTTGCTGTCCCAAGGAACAGGGGCTTGAGCTTTTGTCCTGCTGGACGAGCGCAGTGCTTTGAGTAGGATGTTCAGCATGTGCCTGGCACAAAGCCCTGCGTTCCAGCACAGTGCGGCTCCTGCCTGCTGCGCTCGGGTGAAAGCAGAGCATCTCACTTGGGCTTTGCTTGGTGGATGCTTCCAAAATCCGCCGGAGGCGTGAGGGCGCTGCGAGGCCGGCGGAAGGCGCCTGGCCGTGGCAGGAGGCTGTGCGAGACCCCCGCCCCGCAGCAGCGAGGCTCCTGCGAGGGGCTGCCCGCACGCAGGGAGCAGCGGCCGCTCCCCCGGCAGCGTGTGCTGCCCCGGTGGCTCAGCTACGGAAGCCACCGCGCTCGTCACAAACATCCCTGGTGATGCAGCGACGAGGAGAGTGAATTACTCAAATTACTCGAATCTCCCCAGTGGTGCTCGGAGATTGAATCTCGGCCTGGCATTAAATCAAGTCGGTGACATAGATCAAAGGATACTGCTTTAATCACCTCGTTAGGCCGCAGACATCATTAGTTACTCATTATGATGTGTTGATGCCGGCATTCTCGGTAACACAGTTATGTACCCTCGCTATCAGACATTTTTCTCATCAAACGGGATGTCAATACTTTAACATCTTAATGAGTTACAGTCAATATCCATTGCAATAAAGCTCGTGTTTTCTCATGATTTCATCTACCCTTAGGGTTTTGATTAAAATGGCCGCTTTTTCCAGGTAATTGATTGAGGAATTAGGGAAATTCCGTGTAGGAACAAGCACATGCTGCTATGCAGGCTCTGAAAACCTTCAGTTGTCTCGAAGTGCTTCAGATACTACAAGGGAGGTTGCAATTTTAATATGGATTTTGGATACTGTTGCTTAATTCATCTGTCCCAATCACTTGTAAAACAGGTTTAGTATCAAATAAAGTAATTAAAATATCTAAGAGAGTATTGGAAAAATGTTCCAAGCAAACCATTGGCTTGCAAAGGTCTAAGAATGAGAACAAGTGCTGCTGTCAGGCGAGCGTTTGGATGGGCAGGAACAATGAGGAAGGTTTTCTGATTTACCGCATTGGCAAAATATTAAATCATTTGCAGGAACACCAAAGCAGGCAGGACAGGCTGCAGTGCTTTTCCAGGCTCAGGCTGAGCAGGGGTGGGTTTGCAGCAGTCCCTAGTTGTTCAAATGAGGGGTGGGGCATCGTCTATTGCGGCAAAGCAGATTTTTTGCCGAGTGAACTGTGAAGGATTTTGCCGAGGTAGTGGGAGGGTGAGGTCTTGAAGCTGACCACCTTAACTCAGCATCTGAGAAAAATGCTCATACACCACCGACAAAAAGAGATCAAAGATGAAAAGGAAGATGGTGCAGCAGCACCCAGCCTGCAGAACTGACTTAGTGTCCCATGGCTGTCTCCTACCCAGATGGACACGACCGGACACTCACAGGGCTGTGCTGCTGAGGCTCCTTATCCCTGCTCTACCCTTGGGCAGAGCTCTGCCCACAGCCCACAGGGAGCCCTCCTGCTCACTGCAACCCTTTCACCTCCACCCGTCTGGACAAATCCTGGCTCCATTTAGACAGATTACTAAAATACAAATAACCTCAGTCATTCCCCTTTAAACAAACCTCCATGAAATTTGACACTTCTAATGACAGATCTAGGACTGCAGTTCGGGACTGTAAAGCTACATTCAAACTGGTTTTTTATTTTAAAAACGTCTTTTATACAGGAAAAGACAGCAGAGGTTTCCTGGATCTAATTTAAATCCTGAACTGGACATTTTTTTACTCTTTATGGTAGTGAAAGACTATGTGGTTGCTGGATTTGCAGGAATAAGAGAAAATTTGTCATATTCTTAGCAGTCACTGAAAATAGCAAATGAGCTGTTGTGATTTGCAGTGGAAAACAGCAGCAGCCATTCCCCTTGCTGAGCTCAGCAGCCTGGGGAGGGCCGGCTCCCAGCGCAGCCTGCCCGTGCTGGGGCTGCACAGACACCCCGGGGTGTTCTGCCAGGCTTCAGGGGCTGGGGAGCACCCCAGGGCACCTGCCCAGCACACACCTGAGCTCTGGGGGCCAGGCCCTGCTGGCCAGGGGTGCACAGAGAAAGCAAAAGTATAAAGATTTTTGTAGAAGAGATAATGCACGAGGGTCAGCGTCATGATGAAAAGTCAGCACCCCAAACCCTTGGCTCATCTTCTGGTCATCACAACCCGGGGGCTTCCTCAGGACCTCTGCTGAGAGCCAGGTTTGGGTTCCCTGGTGGTGGTTGCTGGTGATTGTCCCCTTGTCCTTGGAGGATTACATGCCATGGGGAGGCAGTGTGGGGCTACCAGCAGCGTCCACCTGTTCAGTTGCCCAGCTTGTCTGATGGTCTGGAGTCCACAAAGTCACAAAGTTAGGAAACAAGGTGAGAAATCTGCTTGGAAAATGCTCTGAATGAAAGCCCCTGGGAGAAATGTGGCTGAAAGTGTTCCTGTACACAAGAAGGAGAAGGCATTGCCTCTCCTGTCTGTGCAGCCCTCGTCCCTGTGCTTTACAAAGGGGCAAGGAAGTGCTGCACGTTCATTCTGAGCAGGAACACGCAGAGCAGGAGGAGCAGGTAACGATGAAGGCAAAGGCAGCAGAAAGCACAAATACCCGGAGTATTGATGAGAAATGAGACACTTGGGGGCCTGGCCCGTGGAGTTAGGCAGAAGGAGTTGGGTCTCTGTGCCCAAGGAGGAGCCCCATGGCTCTGCTGGGCTGTGGGTCAGGCCCTTGGCACATGGGCAAGGACACCCAAGCGCTGGGCTCCCGCCTGCCCCGTGCAGCCAGGCTGCAGGTGGCTGTTCAGAGCCGTGGCTCAGTGAAGGCAGTAACTGTGCTGGGAGACAGGGCCCCCCTCGGAAGGGGGCTGCATGTCTGCTTCCAGCCCTCCTTCCCAGCTTAATGCCCACACTTCCCAGGGAGGCAAAGGGCTGCACGGAGGAGAAGGCTGTGCTGGGCCAGGAGTGCAGCTGGGGCAGCCATCCCGCTGGGAATGGCTCCAACAGGAGGTGATTGCCAAGGGGGAGAGGCAAGGGCTGGGCTGTGCCCCAGCTCTGCCAGCAAGCTCAGAAACGGGGCTGGATGCACATCAGACATTTCAGCAGGCTTCTCTGATAGAGCACAGCTGGGACGAGCCCAACTGCTCTGATTCAGATATGGGACCTTTTGCAATGGGTTTACATCCCCCCAATGGTGACCAAATACTCTGTTTCTAGGAGTACTGTAAAGTACAAGCCTGGCTGAAGAGCAATCCCATGAGGTGCTGGGCTTACCCCAGCTCTGATCTGTTCCCAAACCTGTCCTGCTCCATTGAAGTCCTTTTCAGATGCTCAAAGGAGCAACTTGCCTTCAGATTTATGTGACTGCCTGCTTCCAGTTTTATCAGAAGTCTCAAAAAAACTACCCTTTCCCTAAAGCCTCACTGGCTGGAGGGAGACAAATGAGAACTGTAACTTTCACTTGGGATGATTCTTTGAACTGTGAAAGTCAGGAAAAATGTCATGGTGGTAATCCTTAAAAACTGCAGAAGCAGAGGCCACCTAAGGCATGCCAAATTCTATCAGTGCAATTCTTTTTGATTGTAAATCAATGCAGTGATATTTGACAGTTTATTGAATTATATTAACATCTGGGGTTAATAATAGTTTTCTCAGGTTGATGGAGGTTTCCATGATCCTCTGGAGGGAGAAATTAGCAGCCAGAGCAAGGCTGACTGTGACCCATCAGTCTTTCAGCTAATTTTAGTGGGCTTTGCATCAGCTGGGTGTTGGCAGCTTTTTTAGTGTCACTCGCTTCTGAAGGAGGCTTACCCGGCGTAATTAGCTCATCCACCTCTAACAGAAATTATATGTTCCTTATCTCTTTAATTAGAGTTTATACAATGTTGGTAATGATGTATTATCTATATATCAATTTTAAAGGGTTGTTTTGATGTCAGGCTTGCTTATGTAGGGTCATCGGTATGAGGATACACATTAAAACCAGATTTAAGATCCCTGAAGAGTTTTACAGCCCTACTTTTCCAAGGCACTTGACCTTAGAAGTGCTTTAGATTGCTCCTTCCTTATGTTTCACTAATTTTTTTTACATTGTGCCTCACTTGGCAAACGCCCAGTTGCAGGAAGTCATGTGCAGTAAGGGACAGAAACAAGCCCACTTTATTTGGCTCTTAGTGTGGTCACTGGCACCACGAGGAAGGGAGCGACAGCACCTGAAGTGAACACACAGCTGCAAACTCTGCATCTCCACGATGCCAGCAGGCTCCTGCCACCAGCCATCAGAGCCCTCGGGGAAGTGAGGACAGACAGAGCACTCTCGGTGCTCCATGCAGGTTTGCTGGCGGCTTTTGGAGGATTTCAGCCCAGAAGCGTGGTGTGATCGGGCACAGAGTGGGTGTGTTGCTCCCCAGGGAGGTGCCACAGGCCCTCCAGCTGAGTGCCAGCCCTAAGCAGCACCCAGGGCCTTGTTTGTCCCTTCGACAGCCGAACTGGAGGTGGAGAGGCACCTCTGAGCAGAGGTAAGGCAGACCTGGGAAAAGCAGGACTGAAGAGACACCAAGCAGCAGGTTTGGGACACAATGGACTCCTAGGATGTCATGTCCCGGGACTCATCCGGGCTCAGGCAGCAGCACACCGTGTAGGTGGGGCTTGAAAGATGTGATCTTAATTCTAGGAAAAGCAGCAGATAAAAAAAAAAGCTCTTGTTGTTGCAGAATGAGCGATGGGGAGCCCGTGGTGCTTCCCAGCTGCAGCCTGAATTGGCAGTGTGCTTGTAGCATTTTTCTTAGGCACTGTTCCAGCAAAACACTTGAGTATGTGCTTAATTAAATCATGTGAGAAGTTTAAAGGGCTGGAAAGCATGCAGCTAAATCCTTTGCTGGGGACTTAATATTAATGCCTCAGTTTCCCTTCTCCACCGTAGAAAAGAAATATTTACTTCCCATACAGAGTGCTGGCAAGCTTAATTCAATCTTCCTTGTAAAGTGCCTGGAGGGCTTTAGGGAAAAGGTGCTATAAAAATCGGAATATTATTCTACACTCTCCAGCAAGACAGCACTTAGCTTTATATATTATCCTACTGGTGATGCATCTCCCTCTGGCTGACAGCAGGATCAATTCATGTATATAAACCAAAAGAGGCTGTTTAGGAGACTTGTGGTCCATGTAATCTGCTAACACCTGATGGCAAATCCAAACTTGAAAAGATGGAGAAGTCAGAGGTTTTAAGGCATTTTAGTGCAAAAGCAGACAGCGGAAGACTCTGAAGACTGTGTGTGTCTTCAGAGCAGCAGCAGGAAAAGGGCTGTTTCTCCAGTAATCTACTTTTTGTTCCTCATTGGTTTTTATGGCCTTTACTATTCCCTTTTCAGTTTGTCTGATCTTTGGTAAGTTAGCAAACTGTACCTTCACACCTCTCTCTTATTTCAAATTTTCTTCATTAGATTGAGAAGAATCTGGATGTGACCTCGGAGGCAGCTGGAGTTCAGTGAAGACAAGGGAACTGCTGCCAAGGAGAAGCCATCAAGTGAAGCCGGCACGGCAGAGGTTAGGGCAGGGTGGAGCTTCTTTCAAACCTTCTAATTGTGTTTCTGCATTTAAACATGTTGAAAGTGCTGTTCAGGACAGAGTATTGCAAGCAACACACATTTTCCTTAAAGCTCACTGATTTCAGTACAGCTAACAGAGGTATTTTTGATATTTTTAACCTCTGTCTTTTCATGCACTGAAACACAAGCACACTGTAACATCTGCAAAAACAGACACTCCAAGTGAGTGAGAAAGTGCTGCTCCAAACTATCCCAGATAAAATGCAAACGGCTGAAAATATGAAGCTCTTCACAGGTAGTTGCTGTGAATCCCCATTTCCTGCCTATAGATCTGAACGTTGTATTCTGACTAAACTCAGTGTTTTTTCCTATTTTTGTCTTCTTTCAATGACAATACTTAAACTACCACACAGTAAGCAGCGAGAATCCTAGCTGTTCCTTTGACATTTCTATGTTTACTGTTTATTTCATTAATAAAACTATTACAATGAAAATTAGCTTTAACCAATCTTTAAAGTACATGAAAAAGTAATAATAGCAATTCATGAATGAGTGATTTGTTTGTTTGTTTGCTTAATATTTTAAAATATGACCGTTGGCAGCTTCTTTCTCTGTTTATGTGTTTGTACACTGCCTTTCCAGGATACAGCCTCTGCATGGAAATAATATTTCCTCTTCTATGTCTGCTGCACTTGGCACACAATGGAGTCTCATTACTCAACAGAGGCTCTATGTGCCATGAAAAATAAATAATTAAACTCCAGCTATTTCAGTAGGTAAACACTGCCTTTCTCACCCCTGTGCATAAAGCAGCCAGTGTTCCACACCTGGCAGAGATCTCCTCTGGGAGTTCAGCCTCCCTGAACTCCTCTGGCACGAACCCTTAACGTGCTGACCCAGTGTGGGTCACCCCAGGGCTGTCCTGGAGCAAAGGGGAGGGGGCAGCCGGGTCAGGAGTGCCCACGGTGCTCCGGCCGGGCACGGAGACAAAGCTGGAGGGGGTTTACAACCAAGCCCCGTTTGTAGGTGTATGCATCCCCCAGCACCTTTCAGAGCTGTAGCTTCCAGGTGTGCTAGGCAGATGTTCGGTCACGCTCTCCTCTGTTTCAGCAAAGACCGGCGTTACGATGGCTGGGGAGCTTCGCACAAATACTCGAGAAGGAAGAAATGCTGTTCAGCTTCCACAGAAAGAGAGAAGAAATGCACACCCACCCCCCTGAGATTCTCCAGCTCCACAGTTCTGAGGGCAGTGCTGGCAATGCTGCACTGGCAGCTCCTGGCAGCTGTGGGTAAGAACTGAATTTGAGGCGCCAGTTGGAACCACGGCTGTCCGAGCAGAGCTGATCAGTCTTGCTCTTGTGTCTGGATTCAGCAGCTTCTTCTCATCTGGAATTTACTGTGTTTTCCCCTGAAAATGTATCTTCCCTCAGCCTGGGGAAGTGTGAGGAAATCTCTGGGTTTTCTCTTCAGCATATGCTGTAGCTTCTTCTCGTGCTGTGGCAGCTCAAGTACTTTATTTTATAAATAAATTTCAAGCTACTGCTTTGCTAGAGAAGAATGTTAAGAACTGATCAGCACCCGGAGTACTTTTGGTGTTTGAGCAATGATGCAAAAAAGGACAACCCCTCAATTTGGATGTCATTTCTAAATCACTCCATCAGAAGTTTCAAAGCAGAGCTGGTGGAGGGGCAGGGCATGTCAGTCAGACCATGCGGCTCCCACCTGTGTAACGAGTGCAGGCTTAATCCCTGCTCATGCCCTGCAGGCATTGTCGAGACAGTGTTATACAACCACCTGGAACTGCTGCCAGGTAAAGCCTTCGGTGGCTCACTGGAGGAGTGTGCTATCAGCAGGGGAAGTCCCCCAGCGCGGGCCAAGCCCAGCGCTCCTGCCCAGCGGAGCCGGGTGGCCGTCGGTGCGTGGGCGGCACGGGGGGGGCAGCGCTGGGGGCAGCTCACAGGTGCCTTGGCAGCACCCTCTGTGCCCGAGCTGCCCCCTACCTCTGCCATGCATGGCTGAATGTGCTTTGGCAAGGACTGCTGCCACCTGGTCCACTGCAATGGGGACCTGGCTTCCAGATTTTGAAGCATAAGGGAGGTGAGTCCAGAGGGCTGACAGCAAAACAGTGGTGAAGATTCATTGCTACAGTGACCAGAGACACAGAGGGCACAGAGAAAAGCAACTTCACATGGTTTATGGCAGAAAGGTACTCACTGTAAGTTAGAACAGTCCTAAAGGTGCTGTGTTCCATAGCAGCTTCCTAAGGCAAGCCAGAATCCCCTTTCCTAGGCAATACATCTATTTATGTAAAGAAATATATTACAAGTCTTACGATGTTCCTTCCAGACAAGGGGAAATCTGAAGCAACAGATGTGCAGAGTGAGTTGGTGAATCAAAGCTGGGCAATGGCTTTAAATGCACCACGTATTCCCTGCTGGAGCTCTGTTGCTGACAGCTGGTGGCAGTTTGCTGCTGGCTCCTGACAGTGGAAAAAGCAGTCTCAATAGCGAATGAAGAGGAGCAAAACCCTCCCCTCCCTTAAAACTCGATCAAGGAAATGGACCCTCAGCACGGTGGGTTGTGACAAGGGCCCTGCTTTTGAAACATGATCCATGTGCGCAAATCCCACACAGATCAGATGCCAAAACTGCAGTGATTCCTCGACATCACAGTTGAGAGAGAGAACAAATGTGCTCTGTGCTCATCTTTCCTTTCTTTAAACAAAACCAATTAAATTATCTTTGAAACAAGGGCTTTGATTACTCTCTCTGATGTCATCTTTACGTTGCTGTAATTCTACAGACTGGTGGCATCGCTGCTGATTTGCACTGGTGTAAGAACAGTTGGGCACTGTGTTCTCAGGCAGTGAAGCTGCCTATGTTTTGTGTAAAGAAAGAAACTCAGTCAAACGACTTAAAGGGGAAATAAATTAACCAAGAAATTCAGAAGGAGCCAAAAGCAATACGAGCACAGATACAGCTACAACATTCCAACTGTATTGCTACTTTGAACAAAATGCCCAGCCTAATTAAGGAAGTATTGACTTCACCATAGGTGTACGCTGATCTCTCTCACTTTCGAGTTCTAATTGTCATCCAAAGGTGAGCAATTTAATAACTTTCTGATATTTCATTTATTATTTTAGTATACATACTGTACTTTATTGCCTTTGAGATCCTTCAATGAATGTAAGCTTCCCTTCCCCTTCAAATAATGTTATGCAACATGAGAATAAATCAATAATAAGAAGAATAAATATGTAAGGATTAAAATTATAATTGACCTGGTGTTAAAGTGGGAGAGAGTGTTCTACCCAGCATAGCCTGAGTTGAAGTTCTAGTTGCTTCTGTGTGAAGGGGAGTTGACCTTTTTTTACGGCCAAGGACTTCACTATTGATGATATCTGGCAGGCACGGAGATTTATACACATACTTATTTATTTATTTTCACCCAGTGAAGCACAATCAGGACTTTCAGTATTCAGCTTTAATGCTCATTTTTTTGCTATAGTCGCTATTATGCTCTTACTTCAAGGATGTCAAACTCCTGAAAAGAGCAATTGTTTTGCTTTAGGTACAGTAAAGCTTATAAACACCATGCTTGGGGTGAGAGACAGAGGCTTTGTGTGTACCAAGGGAATTTGGTGTATGAAGTGAGTGGAGCTGGGCCCAGGACTGATATAACTGACCTTGCCAACAAGTGAGGTGAGCCACAGTATTCCTCACTATAATCACAGGATTACAGGACAGCAGCTCATGAGTGGAGTTCTAGGGAGTATTTTTATGTTAAAAAAACCCACAAAGATCTGAAACCAGTTAAACCCAAACCTGGGTATATTTCACATCTCTGTACTGAAAAAAGTCAGTCCTGGTGCTATGTGCAACACATTCTGTTCAGTGCCATTTCCATTCCATCTTTACTATTAACACGTAGCATAGGCCACTAAACGGCCATGAATACCTTGGATGGACTATGGCTAATAACAATGTGATTAAAATTTTAAGAACAAGGCCATGGCAGTGCTCCATAGCTCTGACATTTACCTAATAAGCCCCAACTCACTGACTGCTTTAGTAAATGATGCACGACTTCTCTTGTAAACCTGGCATGGGGTTACATTAAGTATTGCCTTGTATTTAACAACGTGCTACCTTCCTGCCCCACTCTCATAAGTCTAGCAGGAGTTGTGGCCTTAATTTAGCTTGGGTGGAACTATAGGTTGGACTCGTCGTTCCAGCAAGGTAATTGCTTCTCTGCATAAATGAATTATCCTTCTCATTTACAGTGCCCATGGAAAGCTGTGTGTAATTTCAACACACCCGGCAGTGCAGCTGCAGCGATCTCTTAACGTGTTGTGCACGTGCTCGCCGTGTCGGTTCTGTCCCCGGTGGCACAGCTTTGCTGCAGGGTGAGATGTTCGACAAGCTGGCCCTTCGGAGGGGTGCTGGCCCTGCCTCACTGCTGGCCTCCCCTGCAAAACGGGCAGCAACGCGACAGAGGATGAGCGCTGCCTGAAAATGGCAAGTCCGAAGGGCTTCCCGACGGGCTGCCCGGGATGGCGACTCTGCAGAGAGCCGCGGAGAGAAACTCGGTAAGCAGCACTCGTGCTACGAGCTCTGGCAGCGGGGGAAGCGTGTGAGGGCAAAGGCTGCGAGCCTGAGCCCTGCTGCCAACGAGGGAGCTGCCGGAGAGGCAGAGGCTGGCTGGGATGTGCCACCAAACTGGGGCGGTGCAAAGCCATGACCCAGCTGCTGCAGGACGGGAGGGAAAGTACACAGGGCCGGCAGAGGCTCCAGAAGCTGAACTTTGTGAACTCCTACCAGATGGAGTTACACCAGCAATTAATTTGGTGCAATTACTTCCACACAACTGCATTGGAAAGTATTGCAAGATAGACCAACTCATTAACAATAGGAAAACAGCATTGCAAAACTCCAATCACCTCCTTCCAAGTGTAATGCACTCCGTTTCCACTGAAATTAATGAAAGTAATGCAAATGGGGTGCTTGGCTTCCTGAGGGATCGCTGCCTTGAGTAACTGAGGCACAGCTCCTGGATGTACCTGCTCAAGAGTAAACAGAGAATTGAGGGGAGAGAGATGACCTAGACTGAAAACAGTTCTTGTGCCTCCGTTTCCCCCAAACCTACTGCTGGCAATATCTTGCTGCTTCTCTTGGCAAACGTACATCTCCAGCTTCTGGTCAGGGCCTGCTACAAAAACTTCAGCTTTAGCATGGAAACCTATATATTTACTGATTAATAATTCCATCAAGCTTAGTCCTGGGTAAACATCGTGTAACATTAGCATTCATCGGTGAACTTGCACAGTCCCCTTGAAAAAACATTGAAAAAATATTTCAAAAACCTTCTTTCAGTCTAGAATGAATACTACAGCCACAGAAAAGATCTATGTAAAAGAGAATAATTTCCCCCTCTCTCAGAGATTGATGAACTATTCACAAGTCAATCATTTGCTTTTCAGTGCATTATTGCCTGATTAGTCAAGTGCTGATGCAATTAAACTTAATGATCTTACTAAGTAGGTGTCTGCTGAGATTGACATTCAAAAAGAACGGGCCATTAGTATTTTTGTAAAGCAGAACCTTTCTTTGTTTTTACCATCAAATTTCTGTATTTCCATTGCTACCAGCTACCACGCCAGATGAGACTGCACTGCTCTCCTTTGGAGCTGGTATCTAATTACACATCACAGATCAGCTACTAAAGAAGCACGCAAAGTTTGTGAAATATCACTTCAGGAGTTGCTCCAAATAGAGAAGAGATTATGCAAGTCCCTTTTCCCAAGGTGAATTACAGACGTGCAGGAAGGGCTCGGTTTCTGTTGGCAAGAAGGCCTGAGTGACTGCTGGACCTCGGCCTCTGGAAGACCGGCAGAAGAACAGATCCCATCCCGAGAGGTGCTAAGCTCCTGCGGCTGCTGCCAGCAGAGCAAAGGAGGCACAGGACATCCCATGTGACACGGGAAACTTGAGGAGCAGCACAGGACACAGACCGGGCTGTTTCCAACGAGAGGAATCTTCTGTATGTAAACAAGGTTTAGTAGCAAAGTGTTGAGTCCAGGAAATCGTTTCTGGCGAGGAGAATAAGCTTTCCTTTTGAGAGGAGTGCAATTACTTCTCTATTGTTCTCCTAGCTCCTCCTCAGTTTACTCTTGGCTGTGCCTCCAGTGAGAAAGTACTACTTGGAAAATAAGGAATCTGAGAAAACACACAGAGGAAAACAAAAAACGCAAGACGTCATTTTATTGATTTCAAAAAGTGAATTTAGCAGGTAAGAACACGACAGTAGCTTTATGTTTTTGCTTTGGAAGGGACATTTAGTAGTGAAATTGAGCAATGGAGGATTTTGGCAGGAACTGCAGGGAAAGAAAAATCCCTGTAATTTAGAAAACAACAGCGTCTAACAGTAGAGCACCTGTTGGTTTACACTTTCCATGTTTGTTACTCTCTTCAAAATGTTTAACACTATGACCACAACTTGTGTATTTCTAAGAAAGAACACTAAAATGTTGCTGCTCCTACTCTGTCACAGATCCTGATTTTCCAGACATGGGACAGGCTTCCTGTAGAAGTAACTCCATTGTCGTAATTGATGCATTTGCACCAGGGAGAGCTGATGTAACAAGATGAGAATCAAGCCCATGTCAACAGTTTCAAAAATAAGTATCTAAAATTAGGTACCTAATTCTATAATTAGGAACCTGAGTAGAGGTGGGCTGATTTTCAAAAACACTGCAGGAGTGACAAATTCTGCTGAAGTCAATTTGAGCTGGAGGCAAGCTTTGCTTTGAAAATCAGGCTGTTTTATTTAAATGCATTGGACATCCTGGGTTGAAGGCCTGAATTTCCCACCCCAAAGTATAACTGTATCAGCCTGCACCCAGGGCACAGAGCACCCATCACGTAGTACTGTAGAACATGAGTATATTCCATCTTGACAGACGTTATTGTATGAGTGTGTCTGGGGACTCAAACAGATCAGAAAAATGCACTTCCCTCTCTTTGATCCTGAGGCGAGCCACAAATGTAAGAGAGGCCTAAGGGCTGTTCAGGAGGATGCTGGGGAGCAGCTTTGTGGAGGAACTTCTGCGTGGGCTGGGGGTGAATACAGAACAAAACCTCCTCTGCAGCATCCACCAGCAAGGTCTTCCTGCCTCCCAGAGCCGCGTGGAACAGAGCAAGATGAGGAGCTCTGAAAGCACTGCCTAATGACACCCGTGTGTCTCTGCAGGACTTAATGAGCCAGGTCACCTGAAAGTTGTAAGGATGGGAAATGCACTTTGGGTGTTTCTAATGTATTTTTAAATCTTACCGGGTTGATGCTATTCAAAAACTTAAGCTGTTAAATCAAGACCAATGAGGCTAAAATATTTACTCCTAAATTCTGGAGGCTGAAACTAACAGCCAACACAAAGGTAGGCAGACACAGAGAGCACAATTGCCTCAGGCTATCCTCGCTTTTGGGCCTATAGGTACCTTCAGAAAGAAAAATGACAAACTCTTTTCCATTCAACTAGCTCCATTTATCTGTGTAAAAAAGGGTTTATAATTCAGTTTCAGTAAGAGATTTTAGGAATCTATTAGCTGTCAAGAACTAATAAATTCCTATAAGCACATAACTCATTTCTTTACCAAGTGGTTACTGCTGGTGACAATTAAATGATAGTTGATTCTTCATGGGTTTTTTATAGCACACTTCAAATTTGTTCCATTGCATCCTGTACCTTCCAATCTATTTCTGACTGTCTTCATCCGTTTGCAGTAATATTCTCCCCAGTGTGGTGGCACTGTACCACAGAGGTGGCAGCCATGTCAAAAGCAGTTGTACCACATCACTTAACAGGCAGTAATTGTCTCCAGGAGTCACAGGAATCTTGCTCTGCTGCATCAGACGTCACTTCTTTGACAGCTAAAGCTGAAAAGACTTTGGGATGGAACCTAAAATACACTCTGTTTCAGGTTGCAGGGGCTGTGCCAAAAGCCTACAGTGCAGAAGAAAACACAGCCATACATTTATCTTGGGTTTTTTGGTTCCTTTCTAAACCTAATTTCTATAGGAACACGACTTACGAGACACCACTGTGTCCTGCTGCCCCAGGCGAGCCTAGTCATTAAAAAACCGGTCATTAAAATCCAAGTTTCACACGTGGTTACTGTTCACAAGAGAAATAAAGGTCGGGCACGTTTCAGGAAAAGGAGATGGGGTGGCCCCGTTGAGGTTTCCCCCAGGAAAGAGGTGGCCACCGGAACTCAGGCACTGTTTGTGCAGGAGCCACTTTGCCCACACGGATGCTGCAGCCTGAGCTCTCACCTGCATAGACAGTGAGGTCAATCAGCCATGAGACAGAAGCGGATAAGAAACCTGGTTTTGCCCCTGCTTTGTCTCTCCCAGAAGTTTGTGTGGGTCTAGACTTGGCAGTGGGAGGGCAGCTAAAGATCAGTTTGTGTTTCTAAGTTAATCCTGCTTTTGTGTGATGTGTAATGCAACCATGTGCTTTTCGGATGTTTTGAGTTGATGTTAAGCTTCTGAGGTCAGAAATGCATTTCAGTACTGTCATTGCTCTTTCCAAGTGTGTGTAAGCGAATTCCCGAGGCTGAAGCCCCTTTTCCCATATTTTCTCTGTGTATTCATGCAGTGCTTATAATTTTTTTTGTGACTCGGAGGAAAATTATGAGTTCAAGGACATTTTTAGATGTTTTACACAAACTAAGTCCACAAATTTGTTTGGGATGTTTATCCTTTTTCTGCTTTTATTGTTATACATGGAATATTGTATAATTAGATCTCTCTGACCGTTTTAAAGTTTGTGTTCTGCTTTTTTCCAGATCAGTTATGTGTCCATGTGGTCAAAAGGGCAGCAGTCCTTCTTCATCTGAAGTGAAGCAGGACCCTAAGGATGTATCTCAGACATACCCAGGGCTCTCAGGGTCCAGGAATGCACTGACTCAAGAGGGGAAGCTGAACCTGAAGTCTCCTGCACAGTCTCATAGAGTAGGACTGCACACCAGATGTGGCTTTCCCTCGTCATATGCCTTAAAACTTTTTTAATGATAAGTGGTTTTCAGGCTGGCACCTAACTTCCCATTGGCTTGGACTCCTAAGAGCTACGAGGTAATGGGAAGCTAGTTGGCTCATTGATTAAGACAACGGAAAAAGTACTTTGAGAGAGCATTTTCATGGAAGTTTGGTCTATTTGTGTCTGACGAGCTGTTTTATAAAAACTGCCAAAGTGAGATTAAAACCTTCAAAACTATTTAAAAATACTATGTGAAGCTTATTGGTTAAATAGCTACAACTGTAATTAAATAGTAGAAAGGCACATTTGGTTTTGGCTGTAAAACCAATATTAGAACACGGTACAAACTAATTTGCAGTGTCCTACAGCAACAATTAGTGTCCTAAAGGATGTGACTTTTCATTGGGATGACTAGGAGGATCTGACAGGCGGCTGAATCATGCCCACTGTAGTCACGCTGAACCTCATGTACATGCACCCACAGTATTTATTGCTCAGTCAAATTCTTCCTTTTATAATTCTGGATTGCCACATTTGCAATTACATTGCATCCGGCAGAGAGCTCTGAGATCTGTAATTACCAAACACGTCCAGAGCAGTCACACAGCAACAGAAGTGACACTCACGTACTTAAGAGTGTAAAATCAAAGCACTGCACCTCCCACTTGCCCATGACTGAATTGAGAGGTGTTTACTGCACGGTTTGTTCTGTGAAGCACCCTCCCAGTGTGACGATACACAACTGATAAATGAGAGAGGGAAATAGGTGCAGTTCATACGAACCAAACAGTGCAAATCTGAGTTGCTCTGGAATTTTACATTCGTTGCAATACCTTCAGTGGCTGCTCAGCTAGCTGTGAGGAAAGAGTGGCGATGCAGAACCCAGATGTGCACACATCTGCAGGGATCCTAGAAGGAATGGGAAATCGGCTAGGCCAGGCATAGGGGTCAGAAGAGTTGTGTACGTATAAATCACCTTGATGTAGGGAGTGAGTGCCTCTCATGGGGCTCAGGCTATGAGATGGGGATGTTTGTAAACAATCACAGTGCAGAGAATTACCAGCGGAGATGTGGTGGTGTCTGTGTACATCCCGACTATGGGACCACACTAAAGCACAAGCAGCACTGTACTGTCTCATCTGTCTTCCTGACCGAGTCCAAAGCCGAGTGACAGAGCTGTCCATGGGGCTTGCCCTGGCCGTGGTGCAGTGTCCAGGTGAGCTGTACGTTGACACTCCAGCTTTTCTGCGGTACAACTTCCCCTTTCAGGCACTTCTTTCTGCTGTCTAGAGGGCACTTTAGCCGGCCTAGATCTGTGCCCCTGGTGAAAGTGGGATCCCTATCACCGGGGCAGTTTGTTCCTCTGTTTTCCGTGGTGCATTAGCAGTGCGTCTACGGCGATGGGGGGGCTCGGGGCAGGGTGTCTGCACTCGGCAGCCCCGGTTCTGACCTGCTTTGCCAGGCAGGCCTGACGCGAGGGATGGCGCCGGCCCGTCCCTCTCAGGGAAACCTGAATTTCTGCTGGATTAAGGCGGTTGTGTAACCGCAGCCCAGCTGACTCCATTGTTCCTCCGCACAATGTAGCTATCAGCGCGAAGTGAGCGCCGAGCACGGCGCTGCCCCGGGGCAGGGGCGCACCGAGCGCCTCCGGCCGCCCCGCAGCCCGGCGTGAGCGGGGCTGAGCGGGCGGGGGCTCAGCAGCCCCGGGGGCGGGGGCACTTCACACCTTCATGCCGGCTCTGCGGCACACGCGTGCATTTAAGCCCCGGCGGTCACGGGCTCGGGCTCCTGTGGGCATACGGGGGGCCAGCGTGGGAGGACACGTGTGCGGGGCCGGGAGGACCGGCCGGCCGGCCAGCGGCTGACGGCGCTGCGGGAAGGGCGCGGGTGAGGGACCGCGCCAGCCCCCGTCGGAGCCGGGTGAGTGAGCGAGGGGCCGCTCCCCTCCTCGGGGCAGGAGCCTGACTGCCAAGGCACCGGGCGGCGGGGGTTAGGGGCCGAGGGACGATGCCGTTTGCGCGAACCCATGAACCCAGCGGCGCCGTCTGCAGCGCAGGGGACGGGGTGGCCGCGGGCGGCGGGGACCGCGCTCCCGGGCGGGACCGGGCCGTGCCGTGCCGTGCCGTGCCGCGCTCTGTTGCCGTGACAACCGAGCTGCCGGACGGCGGGCGGGCAAGAAGCGTTGCGGGGCATTGGCGGCCGTGCGGCACGTGGGGCGGCGGGGGCCGGCCCGGGGGCGG
>VZRR01005176.1:241483-253140 GCA_013398015.1 Oreocharis arfaki | reverse complement strand
CGCTCCCGGAGCGCCGCTGACACCGCGGGCTGCGGCAGCCAGAGCCCGGCTCCGCGGGACGGCGCCTCGGCCCTGCCAGACCTCGCTGAGGCGGCGGGGAAGATGAAGCCGGAACGAGGTAAACGGCTTATCAGTACGTTTCTTTTTGTTTGTTTTGTCTCTGGGATTAGAAGTAGCCCGGTGTTTTGTTTCGGTGTTATCGCTCTGTTTCCGTATCCCCTCGCCTGTCGTTTTGGGGGCTGGGGAAGAATCCAGGCACTCGGGCTCAGCTCGGGAAGTGCCGGTGCGAGTGGGATGCGGAAGGTGCCCCGCCACGGGGGTGAGAGCCCCGCGTCCTGCCTGCCCTTCGGCTCTCCATTGTCTTGGCTGGCTGGAAGGGAGACGAGCGCCGTGGCGAAGTGCTTTTGCCGTGGGAATGCTGCAGTTCGTGTGTCAGACACAGCCTCGGTAGCACAGACCTGCAGTGCTGAGGCCAGAGTCCGTCAAAGGCAAATCGGGCATCGACAGACAAAGCCAGCAGCTGTACAGAAATGTCCAAATATAGCTGAAAAACACCCCGAAAATAACCATAACTTACATCTGTGTTGTTTTATAAACTGACAGTGCTTTTTTCCCAAGTTGTAAGCGAGATATTTCATAACAAGCATGGCGAAATACAAAATTTTCACGATTATTTGGTTACATTTTATCGGATTACTGACATCTGGTTTTACAGAAAAATCAAGACGGCAGTCTACGTATATGTTTATAACACTTGAGCTCCTCTGCCGTATAGCAACAGCTGCTGATGCCCCTAGAGTTAGAAGTATGTCATGACTTCTATTTTGATCCACAGGAGCAGTGCTTATTGATTCGTGTTAGTCAAACCAAGACTATTTTTTTGAAGAAAATCTTGTGAGTGCTCATCATAGTATTCCGAATGTTAACTAAAAACAATAATCCATATTTCCTGGAGTTTTGATGATTCTATCGATTACCTCGTTGCGTTCAATTTAAAAACGTGTTCCATTTCTGTTAGAAACACTTTGGTGTTCTGAGAGACACTTTTATATAGCTCAGATATTCGTGTATTAAATGCTAACACTTACATGACATACACATCTTAATGAGGTTTGTTAATGACATGTTTGCTAATAGCGACACTGCATAAATGACCACTCTTAGGTGGATTTCTTGTCTGTATATGCTGCAAGGATTATGTGGTGTGATGATAGCACAGATAGTACAGAAGCAATCATAAATTAATGGGGTTTAAGTACTACGGTTTTGAAATGGGCCTTTCTCACTACTTTCCTCCTTGTTTCTTAACTGCTTAAAGCTTCACACCATCTACTGCAGCAAGGCTGGTTGTTTTTAGTATCTCTTTAGATTTTAATACCAGACCCTGAAGTTTGAAAACTATTTACTGTCGGGGTGAAATTATATTTCAAAATAGCTAGGTAAAACCCAAGTCAATATTTGCTGCTTAGAAATATTCTGCTCTAGCAGTTCAACATCTACATGACGTTTGTCCATTCCTTTCTTTAATTTTTAGGTAGAAGGAGTTAGAATATTGGAAACATTTTTAGTTTCTGTATGATAAGTGATCAGATGCCTTTATTAACCAGTCTGGTGTAGAGGGAACCAAATTTCTACGGAAAGCAAGTTATTAAGTTGCTGGGGTGTTTTTCGTGGTTCTTTTTTTCTTTTTTTTCTCCTAGGCTAGGAATTAATAAATTGAGATTCTTATCAACTGTAAAGTGTTTACCACAAACTGGGCAAAATCCTTCAGAAGTTGTATCTTGAAATTCTTTTCAGATAATTAACAGAAGTCTTTAAATAAATCAGAGATGTTGCCAAAGGTGGGAGAGTATCTCCAGCCATTTTAGAGCATCCTTCTGGCTTAACTGTGTGCTAATATAATAGAGCAATACCATGCACAAAGGGGGTTGTGAAAGTGCTGCCTAAATGCCACATGCAGCCCACAGAGGCTCTTAGGAGGCACGAATCATGCAAATGTTTGTGTGTGCTGCTTTCTGCGTAGCAGCTGTACCCCAGGACACGGGCAGCCAAGTGTGCAGTCACCTGCTTCCAATCGTCGCAAATTAATGGCAAAGGGCACAGGAGAAGCAGACCACTCTGCTTGCCACAGGCTTCACTTCTCCACAGAGCCTCAAAATCCTGAGGAGACTGTAAGTTCACATCCCAAGTGAAGCATAAAGAAGCAGACTTTAAACGGGCTTGCAATGTGTTGGCTTTTTTCTGGTCATTCTTACAAATTACATCAGAATCAATTTGGAGCAGAGGGATGCAGTTCTTTTTGTTAGAACTGAGCTCAGCACTTCACTGAAGAGTGTAATGCCCAGGCACACTGAGAGAGGTACGGTTTGGCCTTTGTTCTACTACCAGTGAGGTTCTTGTTATCCCCAGCAAAGATGGGTGATGCAGGAGAAGAAAGAAGAGATCTGAATGTGCAACTATTTTTATCACTGGGAAGTGTTATAGGATGTTTAAATTTAAGGAGGTGAGAGGGATGGGCAGAAATGAAGAAAATACGGGAATTTGGCCCTGAGGTACTTATTGCCCTCTATAGGAAGGAAAGTTGGAAAATGCAGATATAAACATGTAATTTGTGAGAGCAGTACGGAGGAGACGGAATATGGAGCTCTGCATAGCAAACCTGCAGAGCAGTTTTGTGGGGGATGGAGAGCAGGAAGAGAGCTTTGAAAATGCAGGTAAAAATGTGGACTTATTCCTTTGCTGTGCAAAGGCATGGGGCATTCCCAGGATGTGTCTCGTGAGCATCACTCAGGACGTGGCCATCAGGTGGGGTGTGAGCGTGGAAGGACAGTGACTGCTCTGAGCACGTTCCCAGAACTGTCTGTGCTGCATCTAGGGAGTGCAGAAACTCAAATACTGATGGCTGCTGCTCAGCTTTGCCTTCCCTGTGCTGCCATTCTGAAAGTGAAGTGTTGAAGCATCATAAAATACAGCACTCATGTTTCTTCAGCTGAGGCTTCACTGGTGCCAGGGAGAAGAATGATTTATCTCCGTCTCTTACATACTATGTTTTTGGAGTGATGTTTGAGTTTGGGACTGGTTTTGGTTGTTTTTTGGGTTTTTGGTTTTTTTTTTTTTTTTTGGCTTTCTGCAGTAACAACATATCAGGTTACCTGGCTTTGATCCATGATATCATCACGATTCGGTTTCTGCAGTACAGCTGCCTAGTCAGCTGCTTCGTGCTGCATGTTTGGACTGCTGTTTCCTTTCTCAAGTACAGAGCTTTGCTCTTGCTTCTATTGAACTTCGTTCTGATGACTTCTGTTCTCTTCGGCAGTTTATTGAGTTTGGAAGACAGAGTAAGGCTTCGTAACAGAGTGCTTGCAAAGTCTTCCAGCTCAGCTTTGTTCGTGAACTGTATAAACACACAGTTTCACCATCAGCATTAATGAAAACATTGCATAATGTCAGGGTGATAGCTTGCTGCCAAACTCAGAAGGCTTGTTATGTACTCTTAGAGTACACTTGGTGCACAACTGGAAAAAATCTTGTGGTTTAGATGGATCTACAGTATAGTCATATTTTACTGTGGAAATGTTACAAGACATCAAAAGTCTTACTATAGTCTAAATAGCTGAGAGTTGTTTCTCCTTCCTCCTCCCTCCCCCTCATTGCATGAATGATCAGTTAAAGGAGGAAGACAGGCTTGTTTGTCTCTAAATGTGTGCTGGCTGTGTTTTATCACTTTATTCTAGTCTTTTCTTACTTTTTTATTGCCTTGCTTTGTTTATTCCTCTATGTGTGCTCTCTGTGTAGAGACTATTTGGTTTTCACTTACAAATTAAACAAAAAGCAGTCTTCTCTTACTTTCTGAAGCATTAATCCTCTCCTTGAGATTATCCTAATTTACAGAAATTACTTTGTCTACAAGAGAGGAACAAGCAGTCTGAAGATTGCTTTTTCTCTCCTTCCTTCTTTGCAAGTCAAACTTGGATGTGTGCCTCTGGGTCTGTTTGTAGTAACTGGGTTAAGGGACTTCTGCCACATTTCTTGGTGGGTTGGTATGGAAAGGGCTAACTCTTGGTTCAGCAAAAGTCTGTTTACTACCTCCTGTGGGAAACATAGCTGAGGCATTTCGGGATGTATCTGTGGGAGAAAGCTGGAGGAGAGGTTAATGAGCAGTTGGTGGAATTTAGAGTCTTAGGAGGAAGGATGAGGAGGCATGGGACTGGGGGGAAGTGAGCTGAACCAGTGTGTTTAGTTGTGGAGCTGGTTGTTAAGTTAGGAGATGTGGGTAAGGCCCTTGTTTTTATAAGCATAAAATATGCCCTATATTACCTGGGGAAGATGTTGTGGAAAACTTTTTAGCAAAGATGATGTGCTACAGAGTATGCAGATTAGGAGGTGAATATATATGCTGAGAAAGGATGAGTGTAGTTTTAGTGTCCTGTGTCGCACTGTGATACAGACACTTCAATTTTTTTAGCATCTTCTCAGTGAAATGTCGCAAAGCACTTAAACTTTTCCATGGCGGAACGACGTGGCCGGTAAACAAAGTAATAAAGTGGAAATGAGCTGCTTCCTGCTCAGTGGAGCTGTCACTGCAGAAGCGTCTGGGCAATGCTTGGGGCTGGGTTGCCACAGGTAAGTGCAGGTTGGTGCTGGTGAGCTGGAGGTGACGCCGTGCCTGCCCCGGGAAGCCAGCAGGCTCTGCCGCGGGCACGTGTGCCTGAGAAGGCTGCTCCTGCTGCCCCGACTGCTTTCAAATAAAACCAGCCTGTTCTCCAAAGAAACCAAAAACCTGGAACTGCTCGGGGTAAAAAGCCCCACCAACCCGAGAAAACTGTACTGCACTCAGGTTCTGTTTGTAAAGCACGAAGCCATCTAGCCCCGATCTTTGGGGAGAGCAGATTTGTCCTGGTAACAGATGAGATACAGATGCAGGGTATGAGTGAACAGGAACAGAAGCCTTTTCTTTTTAATGGAGGGTGGAGTCTAGATGCTTTCAATACAGCTCTGTCCTTGAACCTGAAAAATGGCAATATAAGTGCCTTTTATTAAATTTCTACCTCAAAAATTTAACTTGGAAGAATCCTTAGCTTTTAGGTGCTTAACTTTTAAAAAATGTTAGGCACCAAAAAAAATTTTAAGTCTATTAATTTGTAGAATGGAAAATCTCAGGTTTTAATTTGAAATGCTGGCTTATGTTACAGTTTTCTTACCTGTCCTGCAATTTGTACCTAACTATTGACAACAAGGCAAGTCTCCCTGTTGTAGAAGTATTTGTTGGGTTGGAAGGGTGCTTCTATCATTGTTGAGCAGTGAGAGCTCCTCACGGCATACCTGTTTCTCAGGGAAAACCGTCCTGGTAACAACTTTGCTGGTTTCTTGTTTGCTCGGTGCTGTCCATACTGGCTGCCTTTAGCTGTTGCTGAGACAGATGCTGCTGTTGTGGCACTGAGGTGGATGTGTTGGGGACTGTGGGTATGCCAAGCCCATAGGCCTGGAATATATAAACTGACCCTTCTGACCGTATTCTCTGCTTGCTGAAGTGAGAAACTCTGGCATGCCAGATCAGACCCCTGGGGTGAAACATACTAGGTTGGACTTTGTTGTTAAGGGCAGTGTTGAAACTATTATTGGATCTGAGGTCTGCCAGCTTCTAAATGCTTTTAAAAATAAGCTAACATTTATAAATACAGATTCTCATGAGAGACAAGAGTTTGCTGCCAAATGAAATTTTGCTTATTAAAATTAGAAGTCTTCTGTGGAAACAGGCTAACTGATGAGAACAAACCAGCTATATGACATTTGTTGAAAGAACTTGCTCTGTCTGCTTCACTGTTTATAAAATGTTTCTTTGTTATTTTGACAAACTTCTACTAATAGCAACTGTTTACTGGTGGAGAAATAGCCATAGCCTTTTATCTTCTCAGCAATGAGTTTAGCATAACAGTCCAGCTATTCTTTTAGTCCATAAGGTCTTGCAGTTTAACTGTAAATATAGCTGTAATTACTCTCTCCATTCCTGTGTGATACTTGATAAACTGTGTTTTTTAGATTTTTGAAAGTGTCTTGCAGTGTCTTTCAAGGAAGTGGTAAATGGTTCAGTCTTTGCAGGTCATTTAAATTTAATGTTTAGACAGAAGCCAGTTTTTAAGTTAAAGTTGTTTTAGAAGTGCATGTCCAGTTGCGTGGTTACCTTTGTACTAGCCAGTACTGAAACTCCATGTATAAGCAGGCAGTTAAGGATGAATGCAAGTACAGAAGGGTGCCTCTTGGACCTGGGTAAGTAGCTGGACTTTGGAAGCCTTCACTGTCATTACCTATTCCTTTTTCTGCTGGTCTCATGCAGGGTGGCATGACTGTAGCTACAAGCACGTGGCTGAAGTCATGTGAGTTATTCTTGCTCTGCAATCAGAACTATACTGAGATTGGGAGAGATTTTTTTTTATAAAGGCTACTTGTAAACAGTATAGTTGAGTTGTAAGTCATGGAAATTCTCCATCTTTGCTTAACAATTCAGAGTTAATCTGACCAAGTCAAAACCAACACAGCCGTATTAATTCATTTCCTTCCATGTTAAATGGCCCTGACTAGTTCTTTTGGCTAGTGATTTTTCCATGCTAGCTTTGGGGCCAAAGCTGGTTCAGGTTGCTGTCTGGGATGGTCTTACAACATTACAGTGACTCAAAATGCCAAGATGTAACAGGGTGGCATGAGGGTGTTCTCGGGGATGGTTTGGAGGGGGAGCTGTACGTGAGGGAAGCACTCTGCAACACTGAGGACACGTTCATGTCTGTGCTGATGGTGAGGGTCCTTCTCATGGGTGAAGGCAAACAGAACAGTCTCACTGAGAAATCTTCTGAACAACTTGGTTTCTTTAAGAGCAGTAAGGGGAGCTCTTCCCTCCCATACACATTTATTTGGGTTTGACCACTTTTCTTTTCTTGGGCAGGCATGCAATCTCTCTCTGTCCAGGTATGTAGTACCCAGTAACCGTGGGGCAGTCAGGCTTCCCTCTTAGCAATGATCAATGCATTTCCCAACCCTGTTGGCTTTTCCTAAGGAAAAAACCAAGTTGGATTTTCTTCTGAAGCATAAAAAAGGGAAAATATAGCTGAAATAAGGACTCTCTGGTTGCACATGAGCGATGTCATCTGCTTTATGTTACACAAGTTAGTGATCCTTTTTCCATCAAGATCCCTGGGAACCAGGTTGGTGAGTAAGTCCATTTTGGATGGTAAACTACTTTAGGGAGTCTATGAGTAGGTGGTGCTTGTGCTGGTTTAACTTCTTAATGGTGCTTGCTCTGGATGCAGGGCTTCCTTCTGCCCAGTGATGAGCCTTCAGGATTTCTAGGGCGTATTTCACACTTCTCTGTACTGCAACAAATTAAGCTCCTTTTGCAGGATGCTGTGCAAGTATCATCTTGTTGTTTGGTGTAATGGGGGAGGGAAGGGCAAAAAGAGGGAGAGAGCTTCAGTAGAATTGAAGACGGCAAGTGTTATCCCATATCCTCAGTGCAGTCAGCACCACGATGGGAGGTGATGGAGTGGTAGCTGGTTTCTTCTGAGGGACAAGGCAAGGAGAAGGAGAGGTGCAGGAAGAGCTGCTGTGGTCAGCACACTTTTTTTTCAGAGCAATGGGAAGCCCTTCTCCCCTGCCAGGTATTGTTCTCCTTGGTTCCCTGCCAGGGCACCAGCCCAGCAACGCAAGTGAAACAAACCATGGCTCAAACTCACACTTCCAGGCAGGTCAGCAAGTTTGGTGCAAGGCTTTGTTTGCATGGAGGGGCAGAGAGGGTGTGCAAGAGCCGTGTCCGAGTACATGTCTGTGATGGCTTCTTGCCATAACTTCTGTGTTAGCAGAGAGTAAAGGTTTGGTGTGTTGGGCTGATGCCTTTTTCAATGTGCAGTTTTCTGTAAGGTCACAAGTACTGGTGCATTTCCTCTGTGTGTTAAATCTGAATCTTTAAAACTCCTGAATCTTCAACACTTCTATTTAGTTGCTATTTATTTTTAACATTTTTATTAAGTAGGTGAATTTGAGAGTAGGAGAGAATAGTTACATCAAGAAGGGAAGAACCTCAGTAAATATTACAATGATGTGGATTAAAAGAGGAGGAGTTTCCTATCAATAGGAACTGAACAGGGACAAAATTGTGAAGATCAGCATGGACTGGGAACGCACAGTTAGGTCAAAGGGATTGATATCAACTCTCACACTACTCAAAGGTAAACCCTTTTTCCTCTGCTGTAAATTTCTTTAAAATCAAACTTCAAGTATATTTTCTGTGCAAGTTTTCCCACTTCAGTGGCCTTTTAGTGAAAAGTATGACTTTGCTTTGTTTTAATTTGAGGGGGAAACAGCTTCTTCCTTTAGAAGCACACGCTTTTTGAATCGCCAGAGGAATTTCGTTTACTGTGGGGAAACTGAGAAACAAAGCATCTGGGGAGCTAGAACTGGAGGATGGGCCTGGGTCATGGTTGCCCCCACAGCTGTGCCAGCAGCAGTGCTCAGTGTGACTGCCTGCACCGTGCTGGGTGGAGGATCCTTCACAGGAGTCTGCTGTTAAAAGGTGAAGGAGCAAAACCAGGTAGCTGGTTCATGGAAGTGGAACAGGGGGAACAGTTGATAATACTGGAAATGTCTGGGGGCAAAGATCATTGTAAGACTGCTGGGATGCACACCTGCCTCATCTTGCATCAGGTGGTTAAGTTCACTAAACTTAGCCAGCCATGGCTGGCTGTTTCTGTACTGCCTTTGGATGTTTCCTGCTAGAGCCTCGCTGAATTAACAACTTTCTATGAGAAAGTATTTTGGATCCACTAGAGAAAAAAGTGATGGTGCTTGATGTGCATTGTATGTTCTTTCATCCCATCCTCGTGCTGAGAAGATGTAATGGCCTATTGTAAATGTTTTAGGACACTTTTTGTCAGCTGGTAGAATTCATTCTTGTTTAACTTTCTAGTGTGAACTTTGAGCAGCTTTATGTTGCACACTGATTTTTATTTTATTTGTTTTTAATTTTTGTTTGTTTGATTTAAAAATCACAGTGGGACTGTTAGCATGCTTGTGGGACTGTTAGCATCTGATGCTTTCAACTTCTAGGTGTGCTGTAGACTGCCTGTAGTCTTTCTCACTCAAGAAATTTGACTTTGAACATCAGTAGAAGGAAAACTGTATAAAGAGTGTGAGTGGTGTGTCTAACCATCTCTTTAATGTGCATTGCCAGCATCAAGAACTGACCTCAGCTTTGTTCTGAGGAATTGAATATCAGTACTGGGAAAAGGGGAATAAGGCTGTCTACATGAGAGCACTTGGTGGTTTTATGTTCTGCAAATTAGGAACTCAACCCAAAATGTTTGTTCCAAAGCAGGGATGTGTGAGTAGAAGTGTATTTTTATTTTTAGCTTGTCTCCATGACTAGGCTGTGTAAACATTAGGTGCTGTGGAGTCACTTAGGCTTTGCTCCTTAGGGGTCACATGCACACCTTGCTTTTCCTGCACAAGCAGGGCTGGAATCTGAACTAGAGTGTTTTTCTGGACTGGCTCATTACTAGACATCCTGTACTTCGGCATGGCCCTTCAAAGGTTGAAGTTGAGTGTTTTTTATAATGTAGGGATGATGCCAATTATGTCTATTGGCAAGTGCCTCTGAATTGATGTGTAATTCCCTTGATACCGAGATGAACCATACTTGGCTCTGATTTCCTCCTTTATGAAATGTGTAGGACTGCTTGCTCCCAAAGTGTTGGGATAAAATCCATTGTTATGAAGACCTCATTTTTTATTTTTAGGAGTTTTATCCTGTTTGTAGCAGAAGGTGGGTTAAAATGCAGTCTGGTTATCTGGATTATTGCTTGTTGTTTTGCACCAATAAATGAGTAGCATGCTTCAAAGGAGCTTTTGTTTTGGTAGAATTTCTAATATTGCAGTTTATAAATTCAGTGTTTTATTAGGCTGGATGCATTCATTTTTGGGGTGTTCATCCACAAACAGGCACAGAGCTCAGCCCTGTGTACCTACAGCTGGTTTAGGACTGAGAGCTTAAAAGCTGCAGTGTCAACATGCTGTCCTACTTTTACTGTGTTTGAAGAGTACCTGGTGGGAAAAGGATCTTTGCGGTTGCATTGCAGTGGCCCAGAGTGGGGAGACTGTTCAGGAGCAGTATGGTGGGTGGCAATGCCTGTCATCTAGAGACAGCTGCTCATCTCTAAAGCATTGTTAGCTGGCCTGGACAAACAGCTGGTGGCTCCTGAATGCTGTCTCTGCTGGCCCCGCTGGGAACTGACTGGGGTGTTGTTGCTCCTGCCTCTTGTTAGCAAAACTTTGAAACATACCATGTTTACTAGTGTGATAAATACTCCTCTTATCCCTCCCATTCCTCCTGTAGATACTGAATAACTGCTTGGTAGAAAATCATCTGAGTACTTTTCTTAAATGCCAGGTAGTTGCTTGATTAAGAAAACCTGAAATTGCTTTTTCAGACAACTGTGTAAACTACGGTGTTTTTGTAGAAGTAAATGTTCCGTGAAGGAAAAATACTTGGAAAGCAAATAGATAAAATATACAGGAACCTTGAATGTCAGTGACTAATGCAATGGTATGTTTTGCGTCTAACTTTCTGTGAGGCACTGTCTGTATCTGAGATCTTTAAATGGGCCAGCTACTAAAAGGTATCTGACCTTCCTCGGATAAAATGTCTACTTAGAAATCTTGTGTTTTCTTGCAGCCACAGCTAAATGCTACTGGTATATGAAATGTGAGTGGGGAAAAGTCATGCTGTGAAGTGGCATGTTTTCCATGCTCTTGAATGGGTTAGTGAGTGGTACTGGATTTTGAATGTGGTTGTGTAGTCTAGTTTGATCCGGACTATTCATAGTTTCATGGTATCTAATTACAGAACAAGGGTTTTAGTCTTGTTTTGTGATATGGTTAAGCTGAGCGTAAGATAGGGTTTTTTGCACTGATTATGTTAATACGGTGACTGTCATCTGACTTTAGTACTTGTAAGTACGTCAGGGCTGGATGAAATTGTTTAATGTAGCCAGTACGTTGTTTAGACTACACCTAGAATAGTATACGCTGTTTTGAGACTGCTCTCTTGAAACAGCCTCATAAATTAGTCCTCAGAAGTGCCCATTAAAAATACTGAAGTAAGAACTACGGTAGTGCAAGGAGAGCTAGTGCCGGGATCCTCCTCCCCGTGTGCTCCAGCAGGGTCAGAGGGATGAGGCAGCCGAGCGGGCTGAGCGGTGGAAAAAGCGCAGTGGGAAGTTAGCTGGTGCTGGCTGGCAGGAGGACGGGCTGGCGGCTTTTTCCACTCCAGATGTAATTATTCATCACCTCGCACGCCGCAGCTCGGGCTGGCTCTTGGGAGCGGCGCTGTGCGGGACCATTCCGCGCGCGGTGCCAGCGCACAGACACGCGGCAGCTGCTCTCCCTCGCGGTGCCTGGCGGGTGCGGGGAGCGCAGCGCCGGGGCAGGGGGAGCGGCTGCGGCCGGCGCCCGGGCCCCGCCGTCCCTTGGCATCCCCTCCGAGAGGGCCCCGGGACGGCGCTCGGGGCAGGGCGCTCCGGCACCGCCCGCCTCCCACGCGTGTCGGCCGTGCCGCCACAGCCCGGTCCGGGTAGCGCCGGCTCCGCTTCGGCAGCGTCGCCCCGGTGCCGGCG